>JAJLSM010000025.1:0-217977 GCA_030567595.1 Kuraishia piskuri
GATTCGAACCGGGGTTTATAGAATCAGAATCTACAGTGATAACCTCTACACTACACAACCCGCTATTGTATGAATAATAAATGCACATCATTAAGTGCATACTGCATAGGCTGCGAGATGATGACCTCGGGGCACCGAGCGGTGACTGCGGCTGCGGTTGCTGGGGTAGAGGATATGAGCAATGTGGTTTTCTGTAGCTTGACTTTCTTTTTACCTGTTGCAATATAGTCTCTGGTGTCGTTACTATGATATTCATTACTATGATATGATTTATTTTCGTGTGTTCACTCCCACATTTCAACTGCATATATCCCCTCTTCATAGTCTAGCATAATGGAAGCCGATATAGTGCGAGAGCACGCAGCAGCTCCTGAGACAGCAGCGACTTCAATCGCAACGGGATCAGGCACCATGCATTTTAACAGCGAAAGAGCCGAGGAAATAGATGTGGTTAATACGTCATTTCGGTCTATAGGATCAAAAGTGGAGACCCCTCCACTGATATCCCACCCCGAGTTGCAGTTAGAGTCGCTAGATGCACCGTTGGGGTTGTCACCCAACTCTTCGTTGGAACTCTCCTCCTCACAGCAACAGCCATCTGTTCTGGAATATTGCTGGTCCAAGAGGGCTATACTATTTGTTGACCAGTTGCTCCTTCCGGTCTCTTCTTTCTGGGACATTGTCAGTGACATGGAGTTGATTTTAGGCCCAGGTATTCAACTCGTCAACACCTGCAATCGGAAACAGCTCAACCAGTACCTAGAGACTCTAGAGTGTACAGTTGATGCGGACGTAGACTCATCGCAGGAGCCTCTCCTATGGAAGGAAGACTTCCAGGCTGTTTTCGATACAATGTGCAATGAGAGCTTCATGGTGGAGGAGTTGGATGGTGAGGTTTCCATTTCCAGTGTAGGGGAGTATACCGGGTTGCGTGAGTTCATCGAGAGCAAGCATGATGTTAATCATATGACACTATCCAACAGGCAGTATGTGGAAGAAGTCTCTGATGGAAACGTGAGCTCTAGGGACCTGCTTCAGGAAGCTGCTGACCTTTCTGTTGAATACGAGGCCGAGTCGGCCTATGTTTCTCATCTCCATGGTGACATCCTTGCGCATATATCTGAATGCGACCGTTTGCGGGAAGAACTGGATACCATAATACGCGACCTGGCGCTCTCCAGGCTTGACAAGCCTGGTCTCCGGAGCCCGTTGGAGGTCCCTGGGAGTTCTTCTCTGCGCTCTCCACCATCTCCCTCTGTCAGTTCATGCTCCTCTCTTGTTTCTCGTCTGATCTCGTTCGAACAGTCTGGTTCTACAGAGACACTTGTTGAGGATGTCATGAGCATTGGCCGCGGAAAGGTGGAAAATATCCACGACATGCAAAATGTGGAAATACACAGTCATATAGAGAGGGAAAGCAAAAGCGGTTTACGAAATAGGCAGACACGTCAAGGACAGCTTGGCTGTGCTAAAGATGAGTGTGAAGTTGAAGCTTCAGACAATGGTGTTGAGGATATCCTGCGAAAGACCCAAGAGTCCTCGGGCATAGATTATAAAGTGGTGTTGATTGCATTTCTGGCGTGTTTGTATTTTTATTGGAGGGATTAATAAACGAAAGGGCCATTTTGTTTTATTTATTGCGATGGAGTATATATTAGGGCACCCGCCAACCACAGAAACCGAACATGAGAATTAACGTTAAATAATTGGGTATAAATGAAGAACCGAGGGCGGTCAGACAAACTAGGCATAAATGGTTGAAGTATCCACCTGCATGTTTGACTGGTAGTCGTACGCGTTGGTTGTGGTGGTGCCGATGTTGGAAGAAGAAGAAGAGGCAATCTCATCCGAGCCACCGTCCCTGAAGTAAGGATGCAAGAGGGCACGCTTGGCAGAGATACGGCCAGCTGGATCGTACACGAGCAAGTTTTCCAAGAGGTCGATGCCGTTTTCGTCCAAGTAGGAGATCACTTTTGGAGCAGCAGCAGCAGCAGAGGAGGAGGAGGAGGAGTCCTCGTGGTGGTTGGAGTTGTTGGCGCCAGTGGTGTTGCCGCTCTCGACAAGTCTCACGATCTTGGAGAGCTCCTGTCTGGACCACTTGGGGAAAGTTGGCTTGAAGTCAGGAAGGTAGTTGACCTCTGGCCAGACGGACTCGTTGGGAGTACCGAGGATACGGAAGATGCGGAAGATCTCGTCGATCTCACTGTCACCAGGAAACAGGGGTTTACGGCTGACGAGCTCTGCAAATATACAACCTATGGACCACATATCGACGCCCGTGGAGTACTGCTTGCCGCCCAGCAAGATCTCTGGCGACCTGTACCAGAGGGTGACCACCTCGTGAGTGTATGCCCTGAGGGGCACGCCAAAGGCACGTGCCAGGCCAAAGTCCGCGAGCTTCAGGTTGCCCTCCTTGTCGATGAGGAGGTTCTGGGGCTTGAGGTCTCTGTGGAGGATGCGGTGGGCATGGCAGTAGTAGATGCCCTTGACGAGCTGGAGCATGAACTTCTTCACCATGGCCGGGCCCAGGCCCACGTTGGAGGGGATGCTCTCCATGTACTTCTTGAGGTCGAGGTCCAAGAACTCAAACACGAGGTAGAGCTTGTGGGAGTCTGAGTGGACAATGTCATACAAACGCACGATGTTCTCGTCGCGCAGCTCCTTGAGCAGGGAGATCTCACGAATGGCGGTCGAGGGCACGCCTTCGTCCTCGCTCTCGAGCCTGATCTTCTTCAGGGCAACAACACGGTTGTTGTGGCGGGTGTCGAGGGCCTTGTACACCACGCCGTAGGTGCCTTCGCCGATCTTTTCGAGTTTCTGATAGTCAGCGAGTTCCACCATCTTGGATGAGGGTGTGTGATGTTAACTGTGATGCTATTAACTGTGATAACTGTGTTAACTATGTTATGAATTGCTACTCTTAACTATAGCGCACACTTGTTCTGCTGTGATCGCTATGCCTCTTGTCCTGACTCTTGTTCTGACTCTTGTCCTGACTCTTGTTCTGACTCTTGTTCTGACTCTTGTTCTGACTCTTGTTCAGCTCTGATCTCTGCTGTTTTGCTATAATCTCTATGCTCTCACCTCTATGCTTTGACTCTTGTTCTGACCTCTTGTTCTGACCTCAATACTTTGATCCCTAATCTCCGTCTGTGTATCTGATTTGATAAACGGCTCTCACGATAAGGGGAGACAAGAGAACCAGGGACTCGCTTGTTTGCTTGTTGGTTTGCTTGTTCCCTCCCGCCCTGGCGTCTCGCTACGCCCTGCCAGACACGTCGCTGGGGAGTGTGGTGTCTGTGCACCGCACAGAGTAGTTTGTTTACATGGCTGCAGGCCTGGAGCGGAGATGGAATTTCTCTTTTGGGAATGTAGGGGCCAAGATTGAGTGATGCACGGCACTAAGGAGCAGTGTCAAGCAGGATAGCCAGCAGGATTGACAGGACTAAGCACTAAGTGTTGGACAAAGCACTAAGTGCTGGAGTAGACTAACAAGACAGTCTGACAAGGCCATAGAAGGTGGAAGATCATGGAAGGCCATGGAAGGTGGAAGGTGGAAGGTCATGGAAGGTAGAAGGTAGAACGCCATGGAAGGCCATGGAAGGATATACAAGGTAGAAGGCCATACAAGACGGTAGCTGGTGAAGGAGGTGTTGAAGGTGTAGTTTATTGGGGGTTTATGGATGTGTAGTTTGAGGTGTACTCTATTATAATATTGTTGTATTTAGTATATTGTATATTGTATATTGTGTATTGTATATATATATTGTATATTATATATTGTATATTGTATATTGCATATTGTATATTGTACATTGTATATTATATATTGTATATTGTATATTGCTATTCGTATCAATTTATTATGGAGCACTACATATAGTGCATAATATTGTATACGTAGATTCCAACACCTCGAATTCCTCAACAGCAGATCGCAGTCAAAAGTCAAACAATGCACTGGACAAGACAAGTAGATGGCACACAAGCAATAATACTGGAAAAAAGACAGATGGATTTTCAAACATTGGCAATGGCAACTGACACCTTGAGTTCACCAGTTTGCTCTATTAGCCTTCACCACCAGTCTATTAGTACTAACCAACCTACTAGTACTAACCAACCTACTATTAACCAACCTACTTCTGCTTCTCCTCACGAGCAAGCTTCTTGAGCGCACGAGTCCTGATCGACTTGTGCATCCCATAGTTGAGCGTAACCGCAAGCTTCGAGTACACGCCAACGGTGTTCTCGATCCACCAATGCATCAGAGCATGGCTCCAAAAAGGTGTTGAAGTGGCATACCGCTCCTGCGCACCACCGCGGCGGCCAACAGATCCAAGCGCACTGGCAACAAAGGCCCTGGGGTTGGGGATCGACGCAGAGGCACGTCTGATCTTGGACATCGCAGACGTCACCAGGTACGAAACAACAAGCTCAACATCAACGTTCTTCTCCTTGAGCTCCCCTGCAAGTGCCGTGGACCACGACTGCAAAAACGCCTTGGATCCCGAGTACGTCGCCAGTAGGGGCGTGGGGATCAACCCTCCAAAGGACCCCATGCTGAGAATGAGCCCACGGCCGCCCTTGGGACCCTGTGCAACGGTCTCCACAATCACCGGCGCAACAACCTGTGTAACACGCAGCGTCACCAGGTTGTTGATCGTCACAATGTCCCTGAGTTCCTTCTCCTCCGTCAAGAGGAATGGCACCGGGATCGAATGCGACACACCCACGTTGTTGATGAGCACCGTCACCTTGAGCCCGTCGATGGCCTTGGCAATCGCATCGTAGTTCGACGCCAAGTCTGTCGACGCGTCAAACGCAACAACCTTCGTCGACACCTTGTATTTGGACTCGATCTCCCCGGCAAGCACATCCAACTTGCTCTTGGTCCTCGACACCAGCACAACGTTCAACTTCTTCTTGGCCAACTGGCTGGCAAACTCCTTGCCGATACCATCAGACGCACCCGTCACAACTGCCCATGCTCCCTGTCCTGCTCCGTATTTTTTGTACTACTTGTTAGATGGCAACCAAAAAAAAAAAACACTGCTCGTCTTCTCCACACCTCTACTTACGTTGGTTGCTGGAAGCAAAAATAGATCAAACAGCAATGCCGAGTAGCTCAGAATCGTCGTGGTGAGCTTGAACACTCCAACCGCAAGCGACACGTACACGAACCCCTTGAACAGGCAGCTGCCCGATAGTTCCAGGTTTCCCAACAAGTCAGACATATTGGATTTACTGGTGCGAATTGATCTTGCGAATTGATCGTAAAAGAGTACCCCAACTGAAATATATCGCTCGGTATACAAAGCGGGGCACACACACATAACGACACACTGTACTTGCCGGCTCTTCGCATGCAATTGATTATCCCACGATCATATCATTTTATGACGATAATTGTTAAGCCGTGTTCCGAAATATTTATTATACACTATACCACACTCTTCCCCGGTATACTAGCACTCTCTCTTCCCCGGCATACTAGCATTCTCTCTGCCCCGGTATACCAGCACTCTCTCTGCCCCGGTGTACTAGCACTCTCACATGTAGGCAATTGACTCCAACTTCTCCTCTGCCAGCTCAACACGTAGTCTGTCGACGGTGCATTGCCTGGAGGCGGCCTCCGCCTGCAAATCGATCTGCACCTTTTTCGCCTGTAGATTTGCAAGAGTTGTGTCTGCTTCGTCCAGCTCCTTCAACACATTGCTAAACCTCTTTGCCCTCTCCCCTGTCAACGAGAGTCTCGTTGCCCACGAGTGGGGTCTGACCGGCTGGTTGCTCGAGTGTCCTGATTCGGCAGGCGTTGCGCTACTACCGTGCGCGTTGGTATACCCACCGGCACTACTGGCACCGTTTATCGCTGTTGTTGCTGCACCAGTGCTCTCTGGGTGGGCTCTTTCGGGGCGCCTATCGCTATAGCTGTGTTCACGGTTGCCATGGTGAGGGCTTGGCCGCTGGGATCCGTCATATCGGGAAGAATACGAAGAGGGTGAATTGTATGAAGAGGGCGACTGGTGAGACACCGGTGAGTTGTATGAGTTGTGCGAGCTGTGTGCGCCATGTGGACTATATGACGAGTGGTGATCTCCTTCATGTCGCCTATACTCTCTGTCTCTGTCTCTGTCTCTGTTGTCTCTATAATCTCTTTCCCTATCATCTCTTCCTCCGTCTCTTCCTCCATCTCTTCCTCCATCTCTTCCTCCATCTCTTCCTCCATCTCTGTTCTCTCTATAATCTCTCTCCCTGTCATCTCTGTAGTCCCTGGAATGTCTGTAGTCCCTGCCATAGTCGTCTCGGCCTCCTCTCCAACTGCCTCCCCTCGAGGAGTAACCCCTTCCTCTATACCCTCCTCTCTGTCCGTCGTCACCACGGTAACTCATTTTATGTTTGGAAAATGTCAGTATCCCGAAAAACACATTGCAATCCTCTATATATTTCTGCTGACTGCTATATTTCACATGATATTTCACTCCTCTCTATGCTATTCGCAGGGCGGGTAACTCTATTACATCTCCCTTTAAATATGATTACCTAATCATCAACTAATCATCTTAACTAGGGTACTTAACTATTGTAATTACTATGGGCTCGTGGTTTTTTTCCAGCAACTGTGTATATTCCCCCTACTAATAAAAAAAATCCTTCAAATCCTCCATTTCTATAACTGAAGAACGTAATAAATAATACACAGAGCTCTTTTATCCCCTCACAGAGACGGCTCTGGACCTCGTCTCTATCAGCTCCTCGAACGATGCATCCCCCTCGGTATCATCGTTGACCCAATCTGAAATATCAGCATATATCCTGTTGGAGATCTCCAGGTCGATTGCCAACTCCTGCTGTCTCATCTTTTCCTCCAGCACCTCGCACCCTTCAATGAGAATAGACCGGCCTTCTCTCTGCTGGTGTTTCTTGAACAGCACAATTGGCCTCATATCAGACATCCCCGTGCACCCACGCATCTCCAACACCGATAACCTGCTCAACATGTTGTTCACCACCTCGTTGCTATCCGACAGCTCCCAGGATGAGGATGATAGCGCAAGACCCAAACACCTGGGAAGCGAGTTGTCCGTCAATAACCGGCAGTTGTTGAGGGATAGCCTCTCCACGAGGGGAGAAAGCCTTGGTGACATTGCAATCTCCCACACCGTCCTGTCGGTGATGTGGCACCCGGCAACGCCCAAAGTCCGCAGGTTACTGTTACGGATCACAGAGATGATGCTGGTGTCCGTGATCAGGTGACCTCTGTTGTGACGTCCCACGTTCAGGCTGCGCAGTTTACAACACCCTTTGGAAATCGCGTAGATGCCCGCATCGGTCACCAATTCACACGCTCTGAGGTCGAGCACCTCGAGGTTGGGGCATGTCTTTGCAACCATGTGGAGGAAGTCATCGTCTACAACTTTGGAGCCAGGAATGATCAGATGGCGCACCTTGCCGGCAGAGAAGAGGTTCCTGGGAGGTAACACCCTGGGACACACGTAAAACTCAATCAGAGAGAGGGATGAGGGATCGATGGACTCCGCGATAGCATCCACCTGGTGCTGCTTGGCATGTCCAAGCTTATGTAACACAAGCAGCTTGGATTTGCTCTTCCTCTGTTGGCTACGAGGGGAGGTGACCTTTTCATAGTAGTTGTGTAGTTTGGACTCACTGGTGAAGTAGAGCCTCTTTTGGATGATTGCCATGGCGGTCTGATGCCACAGCCTGTTGACCAGCAAACAGCTGTGCAGTTCAGACACCGCACCACGGGCCGGAGTGACCATTACCGAAGGCGACGACACGCTCCTTGGGGATGGTTCACCATCGGCTCTCTTCTTCTGTCTACATGTCTCGAGCCATACGCGCTTGGCCGTGGTCTCGTTGCCATGGATGAGGAGCGCATGCTTATACGATGTGGGATATCTCCGCACAGGTGCCTCCTCGTGCGGAATCCGACAAGTCATGCTGTCTGCGTAGGAGATGATCTTATGGACAATCTCTGGTATGGAGAAGATGGCGTGGGCTGCTGGGGATGGTTGCCTGCGAGCCGGAGAAGAAAGGGCTCCAAGGGCTCCACTGGATGACCTGCTGAGCGAGAGCTGCAGCAAACCATCACTCACGCCTTTCAGGTCTAGCCCCTCAAAGGATGTTCTAGTTGAGTCGTAACCACTGTAACATGGGGTAACGGGGGAGAGGGGGATCGCACTACGTGCGTTCTCGTTCTTCTTCTGCGGAGACGATGGTGGGGTGGTAAAGAAGGCGCACCCTTTGCTCAAGTCCATAGCCTTGGAGCATGCTACAACAACTGCTGTCTCATCACTGGGCTCCTCCCCATCGGAAACAGAAGTCTCGCTCACACTATCGCTGTCTGTATGGCATAAGCTGGGAATCAGCGAAAACGCCCTCCGCTGAGGGCTCCTCCTCCTGGTGGAGACCACTCCCGCACTGCGCCTGGCGCTCCTTTTGTCGACAAACACATCGTTCTCACATGGTTTGCATTGCTGTCTGCGCCTGCGATTCATCAGGACAGAGTAGGGAGTGCCAAAGCTCGACATGCTTGATGTTCTCTTCATGGACCTGCAACCGTCAATATCACCTCTGGTATGGGAGTCTGTGCTATGAGGACTGGTGCTGTGACAGTTTGTGAATTGACTTGTACTGTGTATTCTTCTCTCGGTGTCCAGCCCTTGCAAAAGAGGGAATGTTGTTGCTGCTGTCATTTCAGGATATGTTCATGTGAATTGAATGTATTAAAGGAATGCAAAGGGGGTATGGACGAAAATCAAACGAGAAATGAAGCAAGGAACACGCACGCACACCAGAACAGCGTACACAATTGGAGTTGGAAAACAACAGTTGGACCACCGTTGAAGCTGGGAAAAGCGAGTTATGCCGGTGCTGATAGATATATATATCTTTTTTTTGGTTGTGACGAGAGAGAGAGTCCACGGTGGAAAAATCCTGAATGGAGAGAGTTGTGCTAATGCAGCATGGTGTAAGCTCTAATGCAAGAAAAGGAAAAAGCGAGCTAAAACCAAACTTTAGCACGCCAAGTGTGTCCTTGGGATCGGACCGGTGAACGGAATTCGAGACAGGGGGGCTTGAAGGATTGTGTCCACTGGCAGCACCTTGAAATAAACAGGGGTTGAGTGTTCCAATCCAGCACCTCGCTAGGCCAGCCTTCTCGAGGTTAAGCGGACCGGCACAATATGTGCATGGGTGTGAGATGGGAGATGGCTGTATATTACCATACATTTCCCAATCGGGATGCGCATTAAGGGGGTCTAAAGCACGGTTACCGTGCACTGTCCATGGCGGAAGAGGCACAGACGCGCTGTGACGCACGGCCTGCATGAAATTATCGTTCTATCGTACATTCGCTAGGTTAGAGGAAGACGGGATACGGGTAAGTAGGCAACTGATTTGCAGAAGATTTTAAATAAGTAAAAAAAAAAAAAAAAATAAGGAAAGACTCTGGCATATATTATCGTTGGCATGTCAATCTTTTATGTTTCCTTCTCGCCAGCCATTCAATCTGATCCCTCAAACTACCCCCACCAATATCCTCTTCTCACACGACGGAAACGGCAATGCAGATGGCTGCAGCACCCGTAGGGCGTCACTGACCAGCCCCCTCCCTTCCCGGCTGCAGGCCTCACGAGCTGGCGAAACATTAAATGTACATCATAGAAAACCTGCATAAAGCAGTTGTGCCGGAGAAGATTGTATTGGAGAATGTAAAGAGTACAGAACATTTTGAGAGGTTTGTTCGTTTGCATTTATTACCCCTGTACCTGAATGATACCTTGATCTCCATTCGAATCCGCGTTATAATCCAGCCTCCCTGAGCGAGGGCAATGTTTCACCCTACAATCGTGTCATTATACAATCCTGTCATTATACAATGCTGTCGTTATACAAGCTGGTCATCGATATCGATAATGCAATGCATTATGTATCCAACAATGTTGTTTTCGCGCCATGCTTGCTGCTTTCTCTACCGTTTCATGCCCTCACCCTCTTGCTATCCCCACTGGGTCCGCGCTGCCTACATGTGTTACCAGGCAACCAGATCATCGTGCGGTACGCTCACTGCAAAGGGGCAGGGCCGAATCCCATGTAAACGGCAACTCTTCTGAAAAAAGGAAACCAAAATATCATCCTTACTCCACAAGGGCTGTTCCAGGTGGCTTGTGGCCGGCGACGTAGTTGTCATGTTGACATCGGTGGTGCATTCCCTGTTGCGCACCCCCTCTTTTGAGTATCCGGCACAGGTGCATGAAGCCGGATTCGGCTATTTACATAAGGTTGTATTTTAGCCGGTTGACGAGAATAATAACATGCGGTGTGTAAACTGTTCCAGGCTGGATTAAATGCAGCAGCAATGGAACTAAATACATCCAGATCGTCTTTACGAGAAGGTGTTAGTTTACCATCCTTCCAAGGATCCAGTCGGCTAGACAGATATGTACGTTTTGGTTCTATGGAATCGTCAGGTATCCATTTCTGCACATTACTCTATTACCGCCTCCCACTCTGCTCTATCACTTTATGACCACCTCCAGTTTGGTCTATCACTTTATAACCACCCCTAAATGCTCTATCACTCATTACCACCTCCAAGTTACCCTATATTACCGCTTCTCCTGTACCGCTCATCATGCATCGTACAGGTAAATACACATTAGTTCCTGCAGTCAAAGGTAAACAATCATGCAACCGGATTCCCGGCAGAATCTAGAACGCTAAGCGAGTTCCAAAAATGGGAACTTAACCGAGAATGAACCACCAACTAGAGTTTAACGATTCTCCAGATGTTATGCTGATCAGTTGGACTAACGAATGGAACTAGCCAATTGAACTAGTCAATCGAACTATCCAACCAAACTAGCCAATCCAATTAGCCAATCGAACTAGAGAACTATCCAATCGAACTATCCAATCGAACTATCTAATCGAACTAATAATCAGCCACTCCAGACACCCGCATTTCATTCCACCTTCTTAACCGGACGACTTCGAACTGCAACTACTTGGAACTGTTTCTTTCCCGTTCTGGTATAGCATCCATGCTAAAGCTCGACCTCTGTGCACTAATGCCGGCCTCAAGATGCTCAGACACACTGGTTGTCCTCGTCCTTCCCTTTGTTGGGGAAGTGGATCCTCCTGGATGGGCCGCGACCGGAAACTCGTGACCGGATTCTGGAAACATGTCGGTGATGATATCTGGCTGAGGAGCCGCAGTGCCGTTCATCTGGACGAGAGGAACGTACTGGACGTTTTGCGACAAGTTTCCTAATCCAGCAGCCACCTCTATGGGTATTTGCAATTCGCCGGCACGGAGGTCGCCCACGTGACTCGGGATCACAGCGGAGTCGCCCGGGTTGCTCCTGTAGTGGAAGAACTGCCAGGTGATGATCATGTTGAGGCTCATCTGGAATATTGCAGCGGTGATGAAGATACGGCTGATGTCGTCTGTGCCGTACACGAGGTAGCTGATCTTTGTGAGGTCGCCGCCCAGCCAGCTCAGGAGGAGGATGGTGCGGAAGTTCTTGACGGATTTGATCCTGTTGAACATGAGGATCTGTGGGAGTGGCAGCAGAGCCTCGACGAACAACGAGGTGGAGCCGAGCAGCACGGCATACGTTGGGTCTTGGAAAAACACAAAGTTGAGCACCGAGATGGCCACCACAAATCCGGCGAGGAACTTCCAGTAGGTGACCTCGCTCTGCCACTGCCAGAACTTGAAGGGGCGGCGGTAGTAGGTGTCAAAGAGCCTTATGGTGTTGAGCACCACGCCTTGGATGAGCACAAAGTGCATCAGCTCCAAGTTCTCTGTGAGTGTTTCGAGGAAGAGCGAGGAAGCGCCCTCCCAGAAAGCACCCAGGTTCTCGGAGGTGGAGTCGGAGGAGAGCATCGAAACCAGGGGAGACATGCCCTCTTTGACCCTTGTCACGTTCACCTCCAAAAACCTGTCGACGATATCAGGCATGGGGTTGTCGTAGAGCACGAGGTTATCAGCAGAGTACTCCTTGGACCTGTACTTGAGTGCCGTCCTCAGCAACAGCGTCTGTATGCACACCATCACCATACACTGTCTGAGGAGCGAGACCTCAAAGGGCTCGTTGAAGAAGTAGAAGATCCTCATGGTGCTTGCAATGAGCATTGTGGCACATATGTCTATGGAGAAGCCTTCGCTGGATCTCTTTCTTCGTATTCCCACCACGGTGGTGCCGTAGCTGAGCAGAGGTGCAAACGACATGAAGGCGTTGACGGAGGTTTGGATTCTCGGGAGGTATTCCGAGGGCAATGTGAAATATGACATGGTGGTGGGGTGGGGTGTCTCTATCTGTATGTATCTGTGAATCTCTGTGTATCTCTGAATCTCTGTGTATCTGTGAATCTCTGAATCTCTGAATCTCTGAATCTCTGAATCTCTGAATCTCTGAATCTCTGAATCTCTGAATCTCTGAATCTCTGAATCTCTAAATCTCTGAATCTCTAAATCTCTGAATCTCTAAATCTCTGGATGCCTGCTGTGTAAATGAATGACTTTCTATGCTAAGGTGCGCAAATTCTATGTTTTAGATCTGTCCATGCTATGAAACCACACCACTGGAAATGTTAATGCAAATGCCACAGATATCAAGTGTTCCACAACTTCCACAGTTGGTGAGTCTATGTGCTGAAATGAACGGTCCATGCACTCGGTTCTCGGTTCTCGATCTACTCAACCCGAACTCTCAATACAATCTCGACTCGAACTCTCAACTGGAACTCTCAATACAATCTCAACTCCAACTACAATCTCTCACTATAATCTCTCACTATAATCTCAACCCTCAATCTACTGTCAATATCATTCTCTCAACTCTCAAATCCCAACTCTCATTCTCACTCTCCTCTCACACTTCCACATGTCCCGAATCGGCACAATAACATTTGGGCCGATGCCCTTCGTGTGCGTGCCGTTTGTGCACGCGCCGTTTGCAGGCCGTTGCAGGTTTTGGAACGGTCTGAACGGCCTGTGGGACGGCCTGTGGGACGGTCTGTGGAACGACCTGTGGGACGATGGGACGACCTGTGGGACGGTCTGTGTGGGCTACCGCGTGGGATGAGATGGCAGAGCAGGCAGCGCAGGGCAGGCAGAGCATCGCAGGCAGAGCACCGCACACCGGTTACATTGGTAATGCAGAGCTGACGGGATGGAGGGAATCGACAGTCACTTCACCACCACTCTACAATCTCACTTTATTTAATCACGGGGTCTTATTGGGTCGAGAATCAAGAGTCGGCTCACTGTACATCTAGATTAGGCCAACAGTACACCCAAATCCTGCAGTCCTAAAAAAAACCGTACTCAAATCCCACCGTATCCTCAACCATAAACTCACTGGGCGTGCGGCCGAACCGCTGCCTTCCCTCCCGTCCCTTCCAGCCCATCCCACCGCTCTTCCCACCGCTCTTCCCTCCCGTCCCTTCCCACCGCTCCTCCCTCCCGTCTCTTCCCACCGCTCTTCCCTTCCAGCCCGTCCCACTGCCTTCCCTCCCGTCCCATCCCTTCCAGCCCGTATGGCAGCTCGGCCGGGGAAGGCGGCGCGTTCCAACGAGCGCCCTGCAAAATCCACTATGGTAAACCAGTGCGACATACTTAATGGTTTTTAAATATTAAATGGTAAATGGTTAATAGAATGTTGAATGGTTAAATGGCAAATGGTTAAATGGAAAAATGTTGAATGCTGAATGTTGAATGCTGAATGTTAAATAAATGCTAAATAGTAAATAAATAAACCCTAATTATCAATCAAATGCTCGTCAATTTAGAAAAAAACTTAAGCCAATCTCACTTCACAAATTCCAGACTGGATGATGAGATCCAGAAATCGCAGTATTCAAATAATGTCAACCCAATGCCAGCTCAACGTTAACTATCATCTCAATTACCTATGTCAACTATCATAAACAACAGAATCAGCTATCTATTATTGATCCTCTTCTCTTGGCTCACCCTCGTCAACTCAACGTCAACTATCTATCATTGATCCTTCTTCTCTTGGCTCACATTTCCCCTGATCGACGAGTAACTATACAGCAGGCCTCCCCAAAACACCAACACCAACCCCCAAACGCCCCTGGAGCCCAGCTCATTGTTGAAAAGATACATGCTCAGCAAAAGGCTCGCAAACTTGCGCACCAGCAAAACAACAGCAACAGAAAGCGCACTGATCCTTCCAGCCAACATGTTGACCCCCCACACACAGATGAACTGCGTCAAGCAGTTCCCCACCATCAATACCGACACGTTCAACAGGCCACCGGATCCCGTGTCCAGCAACCTCACGTCGCTTTTCAGCTGTGGAATGACAAACACAAAGAAGGGGAGGGCGTAGAAATGCGAGTAGAAGAGGCTCTCTCGCCAGTTGCTACCCCCGTACTCAGCATACGTGCTTTCCGTGTAGAGTCCCATGAGGGAGTTGAGAACGGTACACATCGCCAGCACCCCGACACCAAGGAGCCTCGTTGAGCTCAACAGAAGGCTCACTGGGGATATCGCCATTTCCCCTGTATGGCTCACCGGGGACATCTTCATCCCCACCGTCTGGCTCGAGAGAGTCACCACAATCACCCCGAGACTGAGCAGTAGCCCTCCAATACACTGGCCTAACGTATACCTCTTGCCATATGCCAGCCATCCGAGCAACATGGTGAAGGCGGTCCCACTACTGCGGAAGATGATGTGGAAGGGGATCGAAATGTCCAGGGCAAAGACGCAGTTGTTGAGGACGGCCACCCCGAAGAAGAGCACGATCGACAACACCCTCCTCCTGAGGGGGATGGCAGGTGGAGGGAGCCATAGAGCCCTATAGGAGTACCGGCTATCAAACAACGAGACATACGAGCACAACGACACGAACATAAACTGGCATAGCGTCATCAGAACTCCCGCACTTTCAGGCATTGCCCGTGTGATTTGCTCCAGGGTGAGCACGTTTGAACAGCACCCACCAAACACGAGGCTACAGGAGAGTAGGCCTCCAGTGACGATTGTTTGTGGAGATATGGACATTTTATATTAAAGGGCTGTCATATACTGTGGGGCATAATTGGGGTATGTTTCAAGGTGTATGGTTCAAGGTGTATGGTTCAAGGTGTATGGTTCAAGGTGTATGGTTCAAGGTGTGTGGTTCAATTGTTGGTGTAAATATAGTTCAATATATGTCTCTATCGGTATATATGCCTCTGTCGGTGGATATATGGCTCAATTGGTATACATATGGCTCTATTGATGGGTTGTATGTCTTGATGTGTAACAGTATGGTGACGTTATGGAAGAAGTGGTATGGAATAACCGTTGATACCGACCTTTCACACTCAACTCGGTGAACAATCCACGATACACCAGTTCAAATGGTTCAGGATATTTGAATACTCCCCAATTCTTGCAACTTTACGGTATTTCAGTTGCAATACTTGACGATATTTCACCTTTTGGTCAGACGCATGCAGATATCTCAACGGTTGTGGCTGGTGAGATGGGAGGTGGGATGGGGGGTGGGAACGGCGTGTGGGTGGAATAAATATAAATATGACACTATATATAATGCCAATAGCCATAATTGGTCAACACCATCACTTTTAAACTGAAATTCAACACTCTCCAGGCCTCATTATATTCCCTCCAACGACTCACCCCACACGGTTCCCCATAACCGTCAAGCCATAAAGTGCCCAATTGAGTATGCGGAGTGCCTAATTAGGTGCTCTGTGGCTTGACTGTTTTGGTACCTTGGAGGATATCAGATAATGGAGCCAAAACTACTTTTCAGTTGAAGTTTAGGCCGGATATCCAGGTTTTATTTCTGGTTTAGGCTTTAATTTGAATTGGTGAGAGGGTGGCCATTTGACAGTTTAACTCTCCAGGATCTCGTTCCCTTTCTGAGGCCACTGTTTCCCATACAACCAGAACCATTAGAACCATTATAATCCCACATCAGAACAGAGCCAATATAACCAACAGAAGCAGAACTGATAGAGGCAGGAACTAGAACCGACAGAAACACATACAGCCAACAGAAGCAGACCCCCAGAAGCAGACCCCCAGAAGCAGACCCCCAGAACCCCATAACCTCCTCACACCCAGTTATGATCCCCAGGAAAAAGACAACAGCAACGGCCCTATCACCCCATAGGCCTGTTCCTCCATTGCCTGAGATTGAGAATTTCCGCCTATACCACATCCTCGAACACCTTGACGAAGAGGACAACTCGTACGGTGACTTATCAACCACTCCATCAACATCAGGCGCAGAAGTGGCCAGCAGAAAGCACCCTCGACACACTCCTTCAAGCACAATCGACCTGCTGAAGGAGTCCCTGATACAGGTGTCGAGGAACTATACCAATGACATAGATAACGAGGTGTATGAGCTGTTCAAAACCATACAGGGAGACGACATCATATCACGGCACCTCGAGGACCTCAAGGCTGCCGTGCAAGAGAGCTCGCGACTGGTGAACCTGGCCGTGCCGAAGAGATCGCTGCTCTCGTTCAAATCGATAACGGCCGGTGCGGGGCTGTCGACCTCCCCGATCAGCGTGGGCAATGCTCTGCCAGCAGGCGTTCCCACCACCTCCTTTGGCTCTCCAGGGGGGAGAGTGGGGGAAGGAGTTATTATGGATGAAACACCATTGACTCCTCATGGAGGAGGAGATAATCCGTTTGGGTTGGACGAGCTGGACTCGTTGATCATCAGGGCTCACGATAAGACGGAGAGCATCACTCGCAAAATGGTGCTGATAGAGTCAAGGCTGCCTGAAAAGGATAGGTTATTCACGGCCAACTCGCCCCACATGCAGCATTATGAGAAGTTGCATAGATATGGAATGAAGATATACAGCGAGATGAATGTGGTACCTCAAGCGGAGGCGGTGGTACCTCAAGAGGAGGTGATGGAACCAAGCACTCCTCCTATTGAGGTACCCCAAAGGGCCGAGGATCAACAAACGGCCTCCACCTCCACCAGCCCACAGAAAAGTAACCTCAAAATAAGACAGTACCTCCAGTTGGAGCAGGAGATCTTCGACATCGAGCAGGGAGCCAAGGGGAACCCTGTTACACCACCACCACCAACTTCTCCTTTCAGAAATCCCACGTCCCTCATCCTTCCCTTTGGGCTCTTTGAAAAACCACAGACCGAGCTCACGTCGCGTTCTGTGATTGTCAAGGCAGATGCCACCACCACATCGCCCAGCAAGAGGAATACCCTTAGCGTCTCAATAGCCCTTTCGCCTGCCCCCACGGGTGTTTCTGCGTTCCCCGGGCCCAAACCTGCTTGGATCGCCAACAGAAGCGTGGGCGATTTGTCGAGGGTATCCCAGGACAATGCCAGTGAGCCCTCGTTGGAGGGAATTGAAGCCCATTCGAGTGCGGTTCTCGAGATAGACACCTCAGGAGAGGAGTCGGTCGAGGAGTCGGCCCAGGAAAGTTCCAGCAGCATTCTGGAAGCTGGCGAGGAAGAGGATAGCACTAGTTTTCATACGGCAGATGGAGACTACGGGCCCCAGGCTGGTCCTGAAACGGAGGGGAAACCAGTGGAAGGGAGACCAGTGGAAGGGAGATCTGAGGCGGAAAGGAGACCTGAGACGGTGGTGAGATCCGATAGTATCATTGCTGATCTACGAAAGTTCTTAAACAATTGACTGAAAAACTAATATGTGTATGTATGTATTTTGATAATGTGCAATATTATTACTCCATAGCCGGCAATGCCTTCCTTACAACCTCGGGGAATTAATCCATATCCGGCAATGCCTTTCTCACAATCTCCGTAAATATGGGAAACAGGTTGCTCTCCCTATACAGCTGGACGAGGTCTTTCCCCGTGGACTGTCGCGTCTGGAGCTGGTTCTCAACCAGCTCGTTGAAGGTGGGATCTATGGGGATATTGCCCAGGTAGGGGATTTGGAGTTCGTGTGCCAAATGCTCACCACCACCCGAGCTGAAGATGTTGGTGCATTCCTCACAGTATGGGCATATGAAACCAGACATGTTCTCGACTATGCCGAGCACTTTGAAGTTGACCTTGTCGCAAAAGTTGATCTCCTTCCTCACGTCGTTAATCGACACGAGCTGAGGAGTCGTCACCACTATGGCCCCATCCGGGTTGGCATACTTGAGCTCCTCGGCAATGGCAATGTGCTCGTCAGAGGTGCCTGGAGGGGTGTCTATGAGCAGGTAGTCGAGCTCCTCCCACGAGACATCCTTGAGGAACTGCCTTATCATTGCGGTCTTTTTGGGCCCCCTCCAAACGACGCTGTTTCCCCTGTCGTTCAAGAGGAACCCGAGGGACATCAGCGAAAGCTTCTTGGTGGCATCGTAGTAGACGGGGACCCAGCCGTTCTGAGACTGGTGGATCTTTCTGTCTTCGAGTCCGAACATCCTCGGCAAGGAGGGGCCTGTGAGGTCGATATCCAAAACTCCCACCTTGTAGCCCTGGTTTACCAGCGTCAGGGCAGTCTGCGTCGTGACGGAGGACTTTCCCACTCCTCCTTTGCCGGAGAGGATCAGGACGATGTGCTTGACCGACCTGAGAGAAGCCGGTGGGATTCCCGAGTCGTTCATGGTGGGGGGGAGTATGGGGGGTTGGTATAGTAGGAGGATTTAGTGTGTGTAGGTATGAGGAGTGATATATATGGAGTATATGGTATATAGAACTGTATTTCTTGATTCACCTTCTCCACTTCTTCCACTTTTATGAGTTTGCTTAATCAGCTTATCGGTGTCGTGTACCCACGATTTTTCACCCGTTATCGGTGGGTATTATGTAAGCAGAGAAGTCATTATGGGGAAAGTGGTTTATATGAACACTATGAATGGATATGGTAAGACTGGATATGAAAGATACAAAAGATGTGGAGGAGGTGTGGACAAAATGTGATACTAGAAGTGAACGAGACATGTTTTGGATATATGATAACCAACGAGTTCTCATCGTGACCCCATCAGTCTGGTGTGGACGCCCATGCACAATGTGTGTTAACTATGGTGGTTAACCAGGGTCTACGAGGCTCTAAGGCAGTCTCGCAGGAAGAGACTCGCTGCTAAAGAGGTATGTGGCTCTTCACGTCATATATATCATTTATTTATCATACTTTAGCATCAATATCATACCCAAGGTGGTATTATAATCTTAGACAGATACATACACTCACACCCGACGGCCCACCCTCCCACCTTTAAATATTCAGCCGTACGTCCCTTCGCAGGCCGCACGTCCCTTCACAGGCCGCACTTCTACCCTTTGCAGGCCGCACGTCCCTTCGCAGGCCGCACTTCAGTACGCCCTTCCCTTCCACGCACTCCCCTTCCACGCACTCTCCACGCACTCTCCACGTAGCAGTCTTGCTCCCTTCTACCAGTAGTCTGTGCACTCTTCTACCAATCGATCCTTCTGCGAGTAGTTCCTGCTACAATCTACCAATAGTTCGTTCCACCAGTATCCCCTCTACCAGTATTGCCAGTATTGCCAGTAATCCTTCGTAGTGCCGGTAATCCCTCTCCTGCCTCCTCTCCACGTCCCAGTTGATCCCCCTTCACACGACCACTACGCATTGCATGGGCCTGTGAAGAGAGGAGGAGAACCAAGAGGATCAGCAATGGATGGGGAATATCATGGATTTTCCAATCGTGTGATTAAGTCAGAGTGGAATTTAGTGGAATTCACCAGACTTTACCAGACCATACGCGAATCAAGCAGTTCTGAAAGACAGCAGTTCACGAGGAACCCAGATCGAAACTCAGATCAACAGGCAGAACCAGCTGGACCACCACTGGAGCACCGGAGTATATAACCAAGTGGGGAGCCCGGAGCACCCGTTGTACATAATGAGCACCAAGTGAGTATTTAAGGAATGAGAGGTTATGGATGGAATCCAGGGAATGGTTTTGAATCCTATGATTTTAGATTCAATTGTGCATTCCGTGAACTGAGTGTGTCACCATGTCAACTCTTGGAGCTCATTGTGAACACCATGATTGATCACTATCAACTCAGGCAGAATATCCCAACCAGATAAACTAACCCGCAGCCGTTACTCTAGCAAAGCCCACCAAAGGGACCAGCGGATGGCCCTCTTTACCCCCTCGGGCACCACATCACGCAGTGCCAACCAGACGCCCTCCCCCTCTGCCACGCCCGTTCCATACAACAGCAACCATTCGGGGTCTTCCAACGGTTCGTACGCGAACGGGTTCAGCACCTCCTCCCTTTCGCTCAACGGACAGCAGTTTGCCAGCCCGCACCCGCACCCCTTGGAGTCGTCTGCCACGGCCGCCCTCAGACCCTCCTCCCCCTACGACTACAACGACACAACCACACAGCGCAAGGACTACAACTCGTCGATGATGTCGCAGCTCGAGAGCCAGAACGAGGAGGAGCTCGGGTCCATGACAGAGAAGGTGAAGCTGCTCAAGGAGCTGGGCCTGCGGATGGGCGACGAGATCAAAAAATCAAACTTCTCCATAGACTCTCTGGGTGGCAACTTTGACACTGCGCGCACGAGGGTCAAGAACACGTATAACCGGATGATGGTGATGGCGTCGCGGAGCGGTGTTGGATGGCGTGCGTGGCTGTCGTTGTTTTCGCTTGTTTTCTTGCTCTTTTTCTTTGTGTGGGTGTTTTAGTGGGATGAGCAGGATACGAAGATGAACAGGGAGGTGAAGGGGAGGTGAAGGGGAGGTGAAGATAATTAATTGGACAGAAAATAATGGGTGAGTAATTGAATAACCACAAATTAATGAGCAGAGAATAATGGATAGAGAGTGATATTAGGGGTTACGGAAACAATAATGGTGATGGTCAATATAATATTCATGATCGCCCACGGTGTATCGCCCAGTGTATAATATAATGGCTCAGTGTAGAATACCAATACAATCCTGTACGCGTCATAAGATAAAACACACCCCACACAAATAAATAATCGCAACATCTAACTTTTGAATACGTACACGTGTAAAAATCATAAAAAGACAAGCAACTTCATCACTAAGGCCCTCTGAAAACCCTCTTCATCACTAAGGCCCTCTGAAAACCCTCTTCATCACTCAACACCCTCTTGAGCAACCACACCGTGTTCAATAGGTTGACCGCCCTGCTCTGCTAAAGACCCACTTATTTGCTCGCTGTGAACAGCTTCACCTTCCTGTTCCAAGTGCCCTTGAAGCTCTCCTCCCTGGAAATCCTGAAGCTCCCCCCGGAACCCATTCTCATGTTCACTCCCACGATATGCCCCCCCTCTCCCCCTGCCGCGTCCACGTCCTCTAAAGGGCCCTCTTCCTCTGCCGGCACCTCTCCCCCTGAACCCACCCCGTCCCATACCGGGAAGATGGCTGTTCAACGGGTGCCTGGCGTGGCCCAGCCCAGGCAGATTGGTCCTCTTTGCGGCGATCTTGAGATCTCTGTGCTTGAATGGCCTTCCATCCAGCTCCAAGGCCTTTGCAACGGCCTCTTGCAGCTCAAACTCCACGTACGCGTAGCCCTTGGGGTGGCCTGTGAACCGGTCGTACAGGATCGTTATACGGTTGATGACTCCGCACTCCGTGAAATACTCTTTGAGCTCCTGGGGGGTCGTCGAGTAGTCAACGTTGCCCACGTACACGCTTCGGGAGTCGATCTGTTCCTGGTCAATTGGCTGGTGTGATCCCAAATGCATGGGCCGTACCGGTATTCCCCCCACCACCGCCTGGGGTACCACTGCACCTTCTATCTGAATCTCTGTCTGAATCTCTGGTTGAGACTCTGGTTGGAGCTCTGGAGCAACAGGCTCCTTCTCTCCATTGAAGACCTCGCTCATTGGCTTTTATCTCTTCCGATGTATGAATACTGTATAGATGGACCTAGTGTCTCACCTTGATCTGCTCACGAGACGGTTTCCAATACACCCACGCTCTTCCTATATATCACTGTATGGTGACCTGTGAATACCAATAGCGACACTGATGACCCAATTGAGTAAATTCAAATTGATATACAGTCGATCAATATAATACAAGGTGCAATTATCTCCTCACCGCAAAATGTTTCACTCAGCCTGACTTTCCCCACCCACAGCCTCTCCAGGCTGCAGTTTCCATTGCCCTTGCGTAGCAGGGCCAACCGCGCCCACTGTAAGGCGTATGAGGCCATTGCATCGTATGGCCGTGCCAAATGGCCTGTAAGTGCGCCTCGGCCCACGCGGCTGTACGAATAAGGGCTTTGTGGGGAGGCAGGGCCTGTATGCGGCCGGGGGACTACGGGGTGGCAGAAAGTGGTGCGCGGGACGGGAATCTCTAGCGTGGGACGGAAACCACAGCGTGGGAGGGAGAACCACAGCGTGGGAGGGAGAACCAGAGCGTACGGTGGTTACGACAGCGTACGGTGGTAATAGGACAGACGTAGACGGAGTGGCAGAACCACCGAGTCCAGGGGAGTGCTCTTGAAGGCATGCTTATTATTACTTTTGGCTTGAGACAAATCTGAAGAGCGGATTGAGTTTAATAGTAGCTGTCCATAGCTACGCACAACTCTCACTGAGTGCAGGCAGATGGTTGGCTGATAATGCATAGCTGAGCTTTAAAAAACAATTCACAGTGGAGTTCCTGTCGATATCTGCAGTTGGGTCCATCAGTCCATACAGTACACATCAGCTTATGCTCATTTCCTTAAGACATATGGTTGAAGTGGGCACTCACATTGTTTAAGATATATAACTAAAGCGGATACTTATTGACTATACAGTTAAAGCCCATGGTTAAAGCCCATAGTTAAAGCCCATAGTTAAAGCCCATAGTTAAAGCCCATAGTTAGGGCCCATAGTTAAGGCACATAGTTAAGGCACACAGTTAACAGTCATAGAGCAGCCATCTGCAGAGTATGCACGATTTGGTTAGCGCACATCTCATCGAATATTTTTTGAAAAATTTAGTACACTATGCAGAGGGAATGAAAGGAATGTATAAGGAATGAAAAGGGTGTATAAGGAATGAAAAGGGTGTACCAGGAACCCAAAAGGTGTATAAGGAACCGAAAGAGTGTATGAAGAGAGCGTGTGAAGAGAGCGCATAAAGAGAGTTTGTAGACTGATTCACCCCTCAGAAAACATCACAGCAAGCACATTCCAAAATGGTTTCAGTCAGAAAGAGAAAGATGGCCAGGTCTTCTGTCAAGAAGGCCACCAGGCGCACCAAGGATAAGAAGCGTAGCATCAACATTGCATCCAATCCCATAATAGCAGCCAACTGGGATAAGACCCAGACGCTATCACAGAACTATGCCCGGCTGGGGTTGCGGTCGAGGCTCAGCAAGCAGACGGGTGGCATAGAAAAGCCGCTGGCCATTGACCTGGAGGATGAGGAGGAGGAAGAGGATGACCAAAACACACCAGGCGCAGACTCCGACACAGAGGACCCAGAGAGGATCCCCGAGGGAAAGGCCAAGATCGTTAGAGACTCAAAGGGAGACGTGGTGAGGATCATCTACGGAACGATGAAGCCATCGGAGGTGTCACCGTCCACTGGTGCACCCACCACTGAGGTGGTGAGACAGCTGGAGCAGATGGCCGAGGCAAAGGCTGCCATCGTGAAGGAGAGAAAACAGAGCGAGAGAGAGCAGGAGTGGATCTCCAAGCTGTACAGCAAGTACGGCGACAACTACGACAAGATGGTGTGGGACAAGAAGCTGAACCCCATGCAACAGAGTGCGGGCGAGTTGAGAAAGAGGGTATACAAGTGGAAGAAGAGCACGGGCGCGCTCTAGTTTTTTCTATGAAATAAATAATCTATGCGAAACACGTATACATATGAAAGTTTATCTGTTTGTAGTTTAGCACCTCATGCCTCACAGAAGGCCCTGTAGGAGGTGAAGGGCACCTCCTTCTTCTCACTGATGAGCTCGATCTCAGCACCGGCGCCGATGAAGTAGGTGAAGCCGGGCTTGGCCTCGAAGCGGGCGCTGCCGTCCTTGAGCTGGACAACACCCTCACCCTTTGTGACGATGAGGATCGAAGGACCGTCCACACCGGCAAAGGCACGTGCTCCTTCAACGCCGTCAAAGGTGGTTTGCACAACGGCAAACTCCTCTATGGGTGGGTCGTACAACTTGTCCTCACCAACGCCGCCGGGCAGAGCCTTGGGGAACTTGAGCGGAGTCATCTTCTGCTTCTCCACGTCGTCATAAGAGTAGTTGAGGCACGATACCAGCACCTCCACATCCTTGAACTTTGGAGTGAAGCCGGCCCTGATCACGTTGTCGGAGGCAGCCATACACTCCATGATGTCACCGCTTATGTAGGCGTGGGGGTCCTTGGCCTGCAAAAACATGGCCTCGCCAGCCTTGAGGTCGCAGTGGTTGAGCATCAGACATCCGCAAAAGAGGCCAATGTCGCCGGGGAACTGGGCAGCCAGCCTTTGGATGAGGTCAGCGAGTCGAGCACCAAACACCTCGGGGGACTTGTGGGTGCGTTCCACCATGGCGGTGGTCTTCTCAGCAATGACAGCCTCATCAGTGTTCATGAGCTTGGAAAACACCTTCTGGAGCAGCTTTCTGTTTTGCACGTCGTGTGCAGAGCCGTTGGCAACTTCTCCTGTGGTGATGCCCTCGGTGAACTCTTTGATGAGCTCGTCGCCTATCACATCGTGGAACTCTGGGATGGTGGTGAGCATTGTGGCCAGCTCACCCAGTGGCTTGAAGCCGCAAAAGGCCTCAAAGTCGGTGATGGCAATGGCCATCTCGGGCTTGTGGTTAGAGTCTGGGTAGTTTTTTGGGTCCTTGACGTGCAGCTGGGCACCGAGGGACTTGTCTGGGTGGGCCTGGATGGAGAGCACCTTGCGGATGGAGAGCACCTTGAAGAGGAAGGGGATCTCGTCCTTGGCGCCAAACTTGGCGATGATCTTCTCTCCCAAGTACTCAGTTGGGTGCTCGGTCACCACGGCCTTGAGGGTCTCGCCGGTGGCCGGGTTCACAGAGGGCACCGAAGGGTGGGTACCCATCCACAGCTCGGCATAGGGTTTGGCCTCATCAATGGAGACTGATGGGTTAGCAGAGGCTGCAAACTGTGCAACGGCAGAGGTTGAGCCGAGTTTGCCTGGAGGAGGGTTAGTAAGTGGTTTGACAAAGGAAAGACAGGCATATGTGAAACGGTATGTGTATACTCACCCCAGTCGTAGTTCTGCGCACCTATGAATTGTTAGTATGTATGGTTATGGAATATATATCTTGATATTTAGATATATTTATATATGTACACATTTGTGTATATACAAAGAAAAGTTTGGACTTACCTCCGTTGACACGGAATAGTTGTGGAGCAGACATGTTGACACCTAATAGAAAATCCAGTGAGCACCCAAAATTTTGGCAAGCAAAAAAAAAGTCACGAGCGTGTGAGTGGAAAAGAACGCGTTCAAGTGGTTGGAAGTTGTAGGAAAAGGTGTGAAATATTGGTGACAATGGTTGTCAAAGATGTTGTGAGCGAACGCTCCGAGGAAACCTCTAAGGTGTTTGCCAGTATCGTATTATCAACGTGGTTCCACGGAGAATGTCCAGGCAGAATGTCAACTCCGAACTGGCAAACGCGGCGTGTCAAAGTGACACGAGGCAGCCAAGGGGCCCGTGGGATATGCAAGAGAAATTGGATGGAACGGGATGGGGGGGGATGGCAGGACGGGATGGCAGGGCGGGATGGGAAATTGTAAGGGAATGGCAGGAGATTGTAAGGGAATAGCAGGAAGAGATGAGAGGAAGAGATGAGAGGAAGAGACGGCAGACGGAGATGGGCTGCATTGGCCGATGAGCTGCAACGGACGGGGGATCGTCCGCGAGATGAAATGGAACGGGAGATGGAACTGGAGATGAGCAGTGAGGGCCCCTGGGATGGGCAACCGTTGGGACGGCCGTTATAAGTTGATGGGCCGGGGGAGCACGGCTGTACGTGGTGGGAGAAGGAGAGGGAGGAAGAGGGAGGAAGAGGGAGGAAGAGGTGGGGAGAAAGAATTAAGGAGAAGTGGAATAGCTGGAAGGATGGAGAAAGAAGTAGGCGGAGGAAGGGATATGAGAAATGTATGAGATATTAGCTCAGAAGCACTGTGTCTGTTTATGTTTTGATTTGAGTCCACCTTATTTTCGGTGACTACGCGTGTTGCCCACCCACGTTCACTATGCACGCAGCAACGCATTGTAGATCTTTCTTAAAGGGGAAGACCAGTGTGGGGGCCGATAAATTATGGCATTATCTGTTGGTTGTGGAAATGTCAGCTATTAATTGTCAACTATTAATTGTTAACTATTAATTGTCAGCTATTAATTGTCAACCATTAAATGTCAACCGTCTGGTTTGAAAAGATTTCTGGAGCGAGTAGGTTATAGTAGCAATGTTAAAATTAGTAGGTATCAGTAGAAATGTTAGTATTAGTAGGCGCCAGTGGGGACTTATTAGGTGTAGCGATACCGTGGCATACTGATATCTAATGGAGGAATACTCAAAATAGCTCACACTAGGGAGTAACTCCACAATTGAATATCGAACAGAGGAGGTATCACCAAGCCAAATAATTTTAGATATTGAGGGTTGGATACTGGTGCCCTCTGCTGATTGCAGATTGCAGGTGCTGTACTTATAAGTGTCCTGTACAGTAGCATTGTCTAGTAGCAGCCCTGTATAGTAACCCCCCAAATACCATAATTGGCACTCTCACCAACATGGGCGACTGGCTCCAGACCACCTCAGGCAACCGAATCCACAAGAGTTGTGCGATTTCAGGCACGCAGCACATTCTTCTGGCCGGCAACACCACAATCTGTGAAGGAGTCACCCTCAAGGGAGACGTGGTGATCAGAGACCCCACCCAAGACACCACAACAGCAAAAGCAACACCCAACCAGACGGCAATTTACATCGGCAAGTATTGTCTGATCCAGCGAAACGCATCGATTTTACCACCATTGGACATTGCGGACCCCAGCAACCACACCCACTCTCCGCTCAAGATAGGATCGTACACGTTGATTGGGCCCAACTCCCAGGTCCACGCAGCAAGCATCGGTTCAAGGGTTGTGGTTGGAGCCAATTGTTTTATAGGAGACGGTGCGATCATCTACGACTGCTGTATAATAGGCGATGGTGTTGCATTGCCCCCTAAATATGTGGTTCCCCCGTTTACTCGTGTCGAGGGACACGGCAAGGCCTTCACCACGAGGCATTTGAACGATAGTTATAGGAAGACCAACGAGACGAGGATACGAAGGATGTTGCT
This sequence comes from Kuraishia piskuri, assembly GCA_030567595.1. NCBI lineage: Eukaryota > Fungi > Ascomycota > Pichiomycetes > Pichiales > Pichiaceae > Kuraishia > Kuraishia piskuri. The sequence continues at coordinate 27,287 of JAJLSM010000025.1, forward strand.
TTTGGGTTAGGCAATTGCCTTTGAAAAGCTAGAATATGATGATTACGACTACAGCTGTTATGTTACCACTCTACACATGTGATAGCTGCTATGTTACAACTGTACAACAGTACAGCATTATGACCAACTCCATCCATAGGGGATCCGCAGGCCACGAACACACCAAAGTTAAGACCCCATTTTCTGCATCCCCATAAAACACATCTACTAGGCATCTATAATCAACTATATACAATTAAAGCATCGCATTATCCTATTGCAAAAAGCCCATTATAATTGGTATTCTTACCCCAATAGGCCGTTGCTCGTGTTTGTTGGGTCGTGTGTGCACCATCAAAAATTAAACACCTCCACGAAGGGTATTAAAACAACTGGGGAGGTGAAATACTGCAATTGTGTGGTTCTGGGCACAGCTTTAACAACCACTGTATATCATCATGTCCGGTAAGTATGGCATTGGGATGAATGGGACGTGTAGTTTTGGTTTGTGAAGTGCGTTTGGAAGCAGCCGTCAGTGGAGACGTATAGAGCCCAAATGCAATTGGAGTGAATCGTGCAATTACAGCACAATGACTTTCTAGAAATATACTAACAATCACAGTCGACTTCAACACCCTTGCTCGTAAGTGAAGCTAGCGTCAAGAGGCAGCAATATTGTGCCGAAATCCAATTGAGTGAATACTAACCGTACGCAGAGCAATTCTGTGAGTTCTACTACAACCAGTTTGACTCCGACAGGTCAAAGCTCGGTAACCTCTACGTAAGTAGCGATCGTTAAAGAAGTTTTTGTTTGATGCAAGCCTAACACCACGCCTTTAACACAGCGTGACCAATCGATGCTCACCTTTGAGTCGTCCCAGATCCAGGGTGCCCGTGACATCATCGAGAAGCTCACCTCTCTGGGCTTCAACAAGGTTGCCCACAGAATCTCCACCCTCGACGCTCAGCCCGCTTCCCCTGCTGGAGACGTCCTCGTGATGGTGACTGGTGAGCTTCTCATTGACGAGGAGCAGAATGCCCAGCGTTACTCGCAGGTGTTCCACCTGATCCCAGATGGTGACTCCTACTATGTGTTCAACGACATTTTCAGGTTGAACTACTCTTAGTGGGTGTATACGTTAGCTATATACATATCTTTGTCATTCGAGATAACAAGAGTTTACCATTTTAACTTGTTCATGTAGTTGCTTAGTTGCACTTTGTAATGCCTGGGGATTTTGTTTCAGCGCCTAAATTTTGAATGTCTAGGATTCCAGAGGGTCCAAGTATCATAGGGCCCTAAACGGGAGGGGAGAAAAGACAGGGAAGGACGAGCTGGAAAGGGCGAGCTGGAAAGGACGAGCTGGAAAGGACGACCTGGAAATGACAAGGCGTTAAGGCGTGCTGAGGCTCGTACGAGCAAGACGGCCCACACGAGCAGAACTCCCAGGCTCTTTGAGATGAGCACGGCCGGTGGAGGTGCCCGGCCTGGAAAACTCCCCCAAACTCCCCTACAATCCCCTCTTCTAGTAAACCCTCCAAGATTCTACCAGACCAGAGACTTTCCACCAACTTGCCTCAAAGTGATCTGACACTACGGATATACTATTTTTCCTAAAGCTCTGGGTTTTATCCAGCATGACATCTCTGCCTGTCTGCCTCTGAGTCTCTTTGCTCCCTATCTCATTCCAACGGCCCTCGTCCCTTCCCTTCCCAGCTCGCCCCTTCCCATCCCGTCCCGTCCCACCACGTCCCGTCCCACCACGTCCCGTCCCACCACGTCCCGTCCCACCACGTCCCATCCCACTGCGTCCCGTCCCGTCCCCCACACTGCGGCCCGCCCTCCTGCAGCACGCGTGCGCTGCCTTAGGCAAGTGACATAACGTGAGGCAGAGGATATATGAGAAATGTCTAGAGCTTTGTAAAGTTCGGTGTTGTCAACTGTTTATGGTCAATTGAGCAGAGGAGTAGGATACAACGGTGTGCAGTGAGATCCATCTTACTCTTATCCATTGGGCCAACATTTTGCCGACACTTGGCAGACATTTAGCCAGCCATTCAGCACTCCACCGCTACACTTCACTCTCCAGTTTACACTAAATCCACCAACTGCCACTACCACTGCCACTACTACAACACCCCACTATGTCTGAAACACCAACACCTCCGGCAATTCCAAGGAGACCGGCCTCAAAGGTACGTGCCACCATCCAGAGTCCATTGCATATGGCCCTTACTAACACCTCAGACCCCCCCAACTGCCCCCACTGCCCCAACTGCCCCGACGGCTCCCGTCATCCCAAAGAACCGCCCTTCAAAGCATCCGGTGGCTAATACACCTCCTGACTTAGCAACCAGTGAGACTGGTGAACCCAGTACTGTGGAATCTGCCCAGCCCTTAGAGCCAGCAGAGCTAGAACAGCCAGTTGAACCAGCAGAGCCAATCGAGCCAGTTGAGCCAACCGATCCAATCCAGTCAATCGAGCCAATCGAGCCAATCGAGCCAATCGAGCCAATCGAGCCAGTAGACCAGGTAGACCAGGCAGCCCTCGCAGAACCTAGCGATTCTGCGATTGCGTCTCCCACCACCTCTTCGATCGACAGTCCACTCACCGTTCCTGCTATTCCTCGTAGACCATTGAAAAAGGCACTGTCGTCGTTGTCCACATTGTCTGCCACATCCAGTGCCTCGCAAGAGGCTGCTTCACGTGAGATTCCCGACACAGAGTTTGGAGGCGTTACACCTTCTAACGAAGTGCCACGTGACGAGCCAAAGGTGCTGTCAGAAGATGAGCCAGTAGACGAAGTCGATGATGTGACAGTTGCAGAGACTGTCCCATCTGGTTCGCTCGATGAGACTCAGGTTATTGAGCCTGCTGTAGAGACAAAGCCCGTGGAGAAATCGTCAGATGAAGCTCTTGCTACTACGAAGTCTGAGTTAGCTGCGAATGAACCTGTTACACCTGTTGACTCCGTTACTGAACCAGTCAGCAGCCCAGTTATTGAGCCAACAGAGCAACCCCTCACTGATGAGGCTCCCTCTACTAAGTCCAACCTCCCTGTCATTCCATCTCGAAGGCCCCAGAAAAGAGATACGTCTTCTTCTTCGTCTTCACTTGAAAAGACAGCTGGATCTTCTGGTGAAACTGATAGTGCACCACCAGCGGATGATGGAAACGCAATCGGTGTTGAAAGTTCAGCACAAACAGAAGGTGTAGTCTCTCCAGAGATGGGCGAAACTGAGCCAACTGAGACCATTGACACCACTAAAGCTGTAGATCCCACGCCTAGCAAGGCCACAGAAACACCTTTGGTTTCCAAGAAACCTCCTCCCTCTGTTCCCAAGAAACCCTCGTCTCGTATTGCCCAGATGCAGCAGATGATTGCGCAGCAAATGGAGCAACAACAACCTCAAAGGCCCCATATTCCTCCGCGTCCCAAACCCAAGCCAAAGGTGCCTCTCAAGAGACCAACGAGAGTCACGGATAAGCCAACGGGAGGAGATGAAGCTGTAGATTCCGAAAAAGCTGGTGGTCTGGACCAGCCTGAGAGTAACGCAGAGGTCGAGGAAGACCAAACAGTGGTTACTGGTAACCGGTTCAGTGGTTCTCGTGCCAATTTCGCCAACAACCTCAGCAAGATGTTCGGGGGTGCTATTCCTTTGCCCGGAATGGCGTTGCCCGGCAGCATTCCAAGGGCGTTATCGAAGCCTGAACCTGAGGAGGATGCGAACACTGGAGAGGAAGAAGAAGAAGCCAGTAAGCCTGTAAAGGATTTACGTAAAGCACGTGCCAGGGGTCCTCGTGGACGTAGTTTGCCTGGCAAGGTGAAGGATAAGGTTGTAGAGGATACCACTAGTAGGTTTTCGGTGTTCATAGCGGATGTTTGGGAGATTACCCCAGAGGTGGAAGCCGATACGCTGACTGAACAGCCTGATAGCAATGGGGAGATATCGGGTGAAACTAAACTTGTCGCCGAGACTTTAAAGGAGGAGAAAGTACCAGACAGTGAGGAATCTCGGGAGGAAAAGACGGTACAAGAGAGTGAGGAATCCGAGGAGCCTGAACCAACTGGTACGGGTGAAGACGCTAAAACCGCAGAGACTCCTTCCGAAACACCCTCTCGAGTATCGCTGTCAAGAATGACGGATAAGTTTATGGAGGAAATACATGCAGAGTCCCCTCCATTTATACGTTCATCAGGGGAGTCAGAGGAGAAACCGGAGGAGAGAGAGGAGGCAGAGGTGACAGAAGAGGCAGAGGTGAAACCAGAGGAAGAGTCAAGGGCAATGGAGTCTACTGAAGAGCCAGTTGAAGAGCCAGTTGAACAGCCAGTTGAACAGCCAGTTGAAAAATCCGTTGAAGAGCCCACTGAACGGCCTGTTGAAGAGCCCTCTGAACGGCCTATTGAAGAGCCAATTGAGCCTGTGGAAGAGCCTGCTGAACCCACTGATCTCCCAATTGAAGAATGATTTGCAATATAACCCATCGATGTGTCTAGTCTGAACGAAACCAATATATTTTATATATTTGTCAGTGTTAATACTCCTCCCTTAACTTCACTCTCTCGTCTCGGTATACGATTTACCCTGTATCACTTGGCGCACTAAAGCCGCACTAAAGCCGCACTAATCAAGCTATTAACCGGAATATGCGCTGCACTACAAACTCTAAAGCACCAGAGTGGGAAGGTACATCTTTAATGGTGAGTGGACGGGGGTTTGGTTGAAGGTTATCCAAGGGAGAGATTAAATGTGTTGCATTTGATTTGTATGCTAAGAGCATTACGTTGTGGCTACTTGGGTCGATCTTATGCCTAGTGAGGCCCAGTGAGATGCGATCCGTGAGACAGTGAGACCGTGCCAGACGAGACCATTCCAGTCTAGCCTATTCCAGACCACGAGACCATTCCAGGTTTGGTAAACCTCTTCGCATATGGTGACACTACATGACACTCATAACAGAAGTTTATCTTGACACTTGTCGTTCTAACCATCCAAGAATAGAATGCCTAATAATAGACGTAACAATATACTGTATGCACAGGCATGCCCCATAGACCGCGTATAGTGCACTCGCTAGCGTGCATGCGCGAGTTTAGTATGCAGTAGAGGGAGCGCCATTGAGTGCACTGATAGCGCACGAGTTGACTTGTATTGTCTGGGGATAAGCTGTACGTTTTCAGATTAAATACTTTGTCAGTCATTTCAGGTAAATTTGGAGTAAGCAAATAGACTGTAGACAGTCTGTTGAGTACACACACGCGGTGTACTCCTACCACCACCTCCATGCCCCTCCTGCCTACGAGTAGGCCGTCACCTACGCAAACGCCGCCCTATGCCGTCACCCTATGAAGTCACTATCGATAACCTCTCGTATAACCCAAATACTACCAATCCATTATCTAAAACAACTCGTATTCCTCTCATCCTGTCTGTATTCCTCCCATCCTGGCTGTAAGCTGGCAAACTTTTCACTGAGCCGCACGCACGGTCTCGGAGACAAAAAGAAAACCTTGCATGAAAACTAAGGCTAAGCATACATTAACGGCGCCGTTGCCATAGTAAACGGACGATCTAACAACAAACAGCGAGGAGGATCGCTGCAAGGAGGTGGCCGAGGCAGACACTCCACCAACATTTGACACATCCTCTTTGGCGTTTGTACGGTTTAAGGGACGCTTTACAGATATCCTTGGCACGCCTTGATCTAATCTCTGTTTTCTGCATCTCTTACACTCTATACCAATTTTTTTTTGGTTAGTTTGGTGTTTTCGGAAGCGACAACAGGTCACCTCCGTCACGTTCGTTCTGCATCAACTTCACCTTCACCGGCTTACCAAAACCAGCTGATCCAGTTCACCAGCTGATCCAGTTTACACTTTCGGTCGTCTCCCCCATTCTTTGATACCCAAGTTCGCGATGCTCTCTTTCACATCCGTGCTGACCGTTGTGGCTTCGTTGAGTGTTGCCGTCTCCGCTGCTTCCAGTGCTGCTCCTGCTGCTGCTGTGCCCTCTGCTGCTGCCTCGGGAACTTCAGCTCCTTCAGCATCTGATGCTTCCCTGCCTTACATCAACATCACTGGAAATGCCTTCTGGGACTCAGAGACAGGCGAGCGTTTCTACATCAGAGGAGTGGACTACCAGCCCGGTGGTTCCTCCAACCTGACGGACCCACTTGCCGACTACAGCGTGTGCTCCAGAGATATCCCCTACATCAAGGCGGTGGGTGCCAACGCCATCAGGGTGTACAGTGTTGACAACACCCAGGACCACTCCGAGTGCATGAACCTGCTTGCAGACTCTGGGCTCTACCTCCTCTTGGACGTTAACACCCCTGGTGCCTCCATCAGCAGGTACGACACCGCGTGCTCCTACAACGCCGACTACCTCCAAAACATCTTTGCAACCATCGACGAGTTCCAAGGGTACTCCAACGTGCTGGGGTTCTTTGCTGGTAACGAGGTGATCAACAACAACACCAACATCGACACCGCACCCTACGTCAAGGCCGTCGTGAGAGACATGAAGACCTACATCAAGGAGAGAGGCTACAGGCAGATCCCCGTGGGCTACTCCTCTGCCGACATCGCCTCTATCCGTCTTGACATTGCCCAGTACTTTGATTGTGGCAACGACACGATGGCTAGAATTGACATGCTCGGAGTCAACGACTACTCGTGGTGCGGCCACTCCTCCTACACCGTGTCTGGCTACGACCAGAAGGTGGCCATGTACAGCGGCTACCCCATCCCACTGTTCATGTCCGAGTTTGGCTGCAACACCGTCCCCGGCCCACGTGACTTCACAGAGGTTTCCGTCATCTACTCCACCCTCATGTCCTCCGTCTACTCTGGTGGCTTGGTGTACGAGTACTCAGAGCAGAGCAACAACTATGGTCTCGTCAACATCTCTGGAGACACCGTCACCCCACGTCAGGACTACTACAACCTCCAGAGCGAGTTCAACTCCACCGAGAACCCTACCGGTTCCGGCGGTGCCTCCTCCTACCCTATCCCAACCTGCCCTGCCAACTCCGAGTGGAACGTCACCACCGTGTTGCCCGCCCTCCCCTCCGGTGCCCAGACCCTCTTCACCAACGGTGCCGGCCAAGGCGACGGCTTCGAGGCAGAGACCCAGGAATCCTGCGATGCTGCCGTTTGGGACTCCGAGCACTCCTCCTCGAGCTCGGCCGCCGCTGCAACCACCTCTTCAAGCCCATCCTCTTCCTCCGTCCACGAGAGTGCCACTTCCTCTGCCTCCAGCTCTTCCTCCTCTGCAGCTGCCAGCAGCTTCAAGTCCTCCATGATGTTCTACGGCTGGAACTCTGGCTTTACCTCTGCCGTGAGCGGTGTTGTTGTGGTTGTTTCCGTTGCAGTGGCTCTTTTCTAAGTCATTTCCACCCATTATATGTTTTTACCTATATATAATAGACTATACATCGAACTATTGCTCACATTTTTAAATGATCATTCTAAATGTTCATCCAAATGCTCCAAATGTTCAGTCAAGTGTTTATTCAAAATGCTCAGACAACCGCTCGTTCTAAACGCTCATTCTAAATGCTTATATACACGCTTATACCCTCCTCTGGTTAGAGTTCTTCGGGTCCCACACAATCTCGCCGTTCTTATCATCCTCAACCTTCCACAGCTCCTCTCTCCTCCTTCCCTTTGCTCCATAAGCCCTCAACAGTCTCTGGAGCCGGGTTGCATTCACATCCTCATAGTCGTTCTTGGCCTCCTCGTCAAGAGTAGACCCCACATTCCACGTGATATCCTCCTTCTCCTTCAACATCTCCAGGTACATCTTCCTGGCTCTCCACCGTGGCACCTTGCCGATGGTGTACTCCACCTTCCAATCGGTGGAGAGCGTCGCAGGCTTGGGGTGTACAAAGCTGCACTCTTCCCCGTCAAAGAAGTGCTTCACATCCACTCTGTAACCTATCACGTTGGGCGAAGTCTCCAGGCTCAGCTTGTGGAACTCCTCCCGGTGTCTTCTCTTGGCCTGCCCGCGTATCACGCTCTTCTCCTTGTATGTCTGTGGAGACTGTGCAGAAGAAGACTCCTCTATCGGGTCTGTCATCTCTTCGATTTCCGACTTCAAAATCTCCTTGCCGAGGTTCTGGATCTTCTCCACTGTATGCTCTTCCAGTGGTGCTACGGATATGTACATCGCCGTCTTGGGTGCCGCCTCCTTCTTGCCCCTTCTGGAGGATGTCTCCTCCTCAACAGCCTTGGAACAAACAGCCATCCGGAACGGTTGACCCTTCATGTCCTCCCTAGCCATATCCAGCAACTGCTCCCACATCTGGATCGACAGGTTGAACTCTCCCGCCGCAACACTTGATGCCAGTAGTTCGTCAAGATCCTGCCCGTGAGACCCTATGGGCCCTACGATGTTGTTCAACACACTCCTCTCGCCGTTGGGGACACGCGAAAGAGACTCATCTGCCGTCTCTGACGACTTCACTTCTTCCAATATGCCGTTCCTCTTAGTCTCCAGTCGCTGCTCATCCTGGGCAGTAACGTAACTGTGGTAGATGTAGTCCAAAGACGACAACGGCAAGTACTGGAACCCAAAGATCTTGGCGATGTTATGGTAGGCCACGAAAATGCCATCCATGTTGCCGATTCTCGCCTGCAAGGAGTACTTGAGCATGGCACTCTTCACCAGCTCAAAGTACTCGCGTTCAAATGATTCGTAGTCGCCGTGGGTCCTGAGGATCTGGTAGCCGGTAAGCTCTTTTTCGGCATGGCTGAGGTCGTATCTGACCGCGCAAACCGCACGGGTCTTGAGGTCAAAAGTGCCGGTGCCAGGCAGCCTGGAGTCATAGCAGTCCAGCTGGGAGCGCATCAAAAAGCGATCCACAAGGGCATAATGGTAGGTGGACTTGGCGGGTTCTGTCGTTGCTGCTGCTTTTGATTCTTCTGTCTCCGCTGCGATCTCGCCGTTTTGGGCGGCACGTCTCACCAGCTTGTCATACTCCACCTCCTCTGTTGTGAGCAACTTCTCCATTAGGTTGCCCAGCAAGGTGAGGATCATCTCTGAGTCTGCCGACTTATCTGAGTCAATAGAGTACACATCTCCTCTTTTGGCATCATCTCCACCACTGCTCACCTTCTTGGTGACTATCGTAATGGCAGGACAACGTGCGCCTCTGGAAAAGCCAACCTCAGCCTGCTTGAAGTGCTTAGATAGTTCAGTGACGTTGGCAGGCCGGAAATTGGAGAGCAGGTAGTGGAAATGCGATAGGACACCTGTCATGGAGGAGGTGGAAGAATAGTAGTTAATCTGCCCCGTGCGCTGTTTCACCATCTCCAACATCACCACATCTCTTGAGGATGTCACGTACTCGTCCACGGCATTGAAGTTGAAGTCGTCCACAGGTGTGATCTGCTGGAGGTATGGCGTGAAGTTGAAGACACGTGACCGAGGATCCTGCAGATAATGAACACCGGGAGAAAAGAGCACTCTATCCAAGTTGTGGGCCAGCTCCGGTACAGGTGGCTGTGAGGCGATAGGCTCTAAGGGCGTGTACTCCTGTGAGTTTGGATATATCGTGTTGACTATACCGTTCTGGGTGGTGTCATCAGTTTTTTGCCTTTCAGGTAGCTTTATGGCTACGCTTTTTTCTTTCTTAGGCTGCTTCTGTTGTTGCTGTTGCTGTTGCTGTTTTGCCTTCCTTTGCTTCACTGCCAGCTTCTCTCTCTCCACTATGGCCTCTATCACGTCTGCTTGGCTACGGGACATCCTTTCCACGTCCTGCATGAGGTCGGAAACATTCTGCGAAATGGAGGCCCATTGTGCCTCTGGGGATGATGTCTCAGTGGAGCCAAAGTAGCTGAGCTCCTTGGCTACTTGGGAGTATAGTGTGTTGCATATTCGTGCCAACTTGAGGCCGACCCCGATGGATATGTGGGGCGAAGAGGAGGAGGAGCCAGTGGGTTGTTTGGCATGGGACTGTGTAGGGTTTGTCTTTGCGGGTCTTCCATGGGAGTCTTTTGTCTGTGAATTGCTTTGCTTGGAATTTTTGGGCTTCTTCCTATGGTTTTTGACGGTCTGTGTAGTGTGTGCCTTAGTAGTGCTGGCTGTGGAGTACCTCGCGATGTGATACAACCGTGTGGTATACGGCACAACGCCGCCAGACCTCAGCATGATAAATGTGATGGGAATTTATGCTGAGTCTAGAGCAACTACCTATTCTGTGAGGTTTTCTCAGCTGTTTCTCCTGGCTCCCGTTTATCTTTTCTCTATTATATCTCTCTCTAGGTCTCTCCAGAATTTACCTGCATATGACATGCAGCTGGTGAAAAATATCAGGCTCATCGCTCGGCGGGGCACGACCAGTTATGGAAGGTGTGGATAGACACTGTGTGTATTGAATATTGGATAGAAGGTGGATATTGAATATTGGATAGACATTGGATATTGAATAGATAGTGTGGAGACATTGAATATTGAATATTGAACATATGGCGTCTCGTCTACTCTTTCACCGCAACTGGTGTGCCTAGTATCCTACTCTATACAGCAATACAGTTAAGCTCATCTTACGCTTAGTGCCCGTGCCTACGTTATTGGTGTAGTACTCTGTATCTTATCGTTTATCATGTCTACCAAACTTTAGTCCAACTTAGTCAATCTCATCAACAAGGGTATTCGTCCAACTAAGAGTATTGGTAGTTATTCCCACTAAGGGTAGTAGTCACTTCCACTGATAAGGGTAGTTCCCACTAACGAGGGTGGTTCCCACTAACGAGGGTAGTCATTCCCGATGGCAAGGGTAATAGTCAACGAGGGTGTTAGTATCCATTCCCACTGACGAGGGTAATAGTCAACGAGGGTGTTAGTAGTTATTAACAAGGGTTAGTACTTTTTCCCACCTCCGAAAATATCAGTAGTTATTCCCACTAGGATATTCCCACTAAGAGTAGTGGTTACTCCTGCTATGAAGGCACTCCTGCTATTAAGGGCACTCCCACTGTTCTCCCTCTCATATATTAATCCCAAACCCACGGGCCCTAAGACCACCTTTAACCCCTCATATTATATTTTCAGTGCACTCCCTAGATTCATATATTGCCAATATCACAAATTCCTACACCCATTATCCCCTCCCATCCCATCCCTTTCCCCTCGGACATATCGATTCTCGGCAATATGCCATAATCAATTGACTCACTTTTATCGATTCCATCAGTGCGTCGCCTACATCGCTGCACCGGGGCATACGAGATGGAGGTTACCGGTTTATCTTTTGCAGGTGGAAGTGCCTGTGAGTAGCTTGGATATAGAAATAGGGAAATAAATGCGATAGTTGAGATTGCTGAGGATTGAAATAGACGAGTAATTATAACTGAGTTGAAATAAAGAGTGGATATAACTGAGTTACAACTGGATTACCGGACAACAACTGGTCGACTGGTCAACTGGGACAACTGCACCACGCATTTAGGAATTAACAACCGAAGGCTGGCGACTGCTGATATCGTCTTTTTCCTCTATTTCATTCGATTTTCCACTGTATTTGCCATTCCACTTCATCATATCCACCATGTCTGCAATAGGTGTTGCTCCTAAGAAGCTGCCTATGATTGCTCCGCCCCCAAATGCGGTCTCACCGGCAACTTCCAAACACGGCACAAATCCAACAGCAAAACCAATAGCAAAACCGCAAAAGATGGTGGGCAAACCCGTTATGCCAACAGCAGCTCCTAGGCACGCAAAGCCAGGAGTCATTTCTATACAAAGCTCGGCCAGTAGCCCTGTTTCGTCGGCCTCGTCCGCTTCAACGCCCATTTCAACTGCAGGCTCACCAAACGCTGCCTCCCCGAACGCTGCTTCCCCCGCGGGTCCATCCTCCAGTGTTGTCACCAAGATCGTCACCTCCAAGGAGTGGGTGCTCCCCCCTCGCCCCAAGCCCGGCAGAAAACCCAGCGTTGATACTCCAGCTACCAAGAGAAAGGCCCAGAACAGAGCCGCCCAGAGGGCGTTCCGTGAGCGGCGTGCAAACAGGGTATCTGAGCTCGAGGCCAAGATATTGGAAATGGACAAGGCCCGCACGATCAAAGAGGGACTCCTCAACAACCACATCAAGAACCTGACGAACGAGAACCAGCGGCTCACCAAGCTATTGGAGCAGTTGATGCCGGGCAAGGGTCCAGAGACCCGAGTCACATCTGGTGGTAGTGCTAGCAACGGCGTGGCAAAGCCTGCTTCAAGTGCAGATACTCCAGTGGGCAGCAACGCCACTTTCCAACAGATCTCACCCGCTCCGTCCCCCAGCGATGTGGGGAACGGCAGGGGTGAGGCAGGTGGGCCTTCCGGTTCTGCTGGCTCTGTTGGCTCTGCTGTTAGTTCTGCTGTTAGTTCTGCTGACCCTCCTGCTACTGGAGCAAGCGTCTCGCGGACGTCTTTGTCTGAGGATTCCTGTGTTGTTTGCTCCAAAGATGAGTGTCTCTGTGAGGCCATCGGCATCAAGGGCACCATTGGATCTCTCCCTGCAGAGTCCACCGACAACAACTTCAAGCCCATGGCTGCTGTCCCACTCAAGAAGAGACCTCGTGACACACCTCTGGAGACGGACTTCACAGCCAAATTCGCCAGAAGACAGATGCCCGACCTCTCTAGGCTGTCATCCATAAGGGGATCAAGGGAGAAATCTCAGGAGAGCATCCCTGTTACTGTCTCATCGTTCCCGCTTGTACCAGAACCACAGCCCAAGGCAGACTTTCTGTCTCCTGTTGAGGATTGTGGTTTCTGCTCAGAAGACACCCCCTGTGTGTGCAGGGAGGCCGCGAAGGAGGCCGAAGCACTCAGCCGTAAGAATGCTCTGCTGGCGGAGTCTTCGGAGGAGAGCTCCACCAGTCTCCCACCCATCAAGATGGACAACCTCTCATTGTCGACGAGAGCCTCTCTGCCGGTGTTGCACCCTGGCCCAACCGTTGCCTTTTCTAGTGTTTCTGATGCATCCACTGCCTCCGTTGTGGGATCAACGGTGCCCAGTAGGCGTGGGTCCTCCACCCACCTTGCCGGGTTGCAGACGCAAACGCCCTCTGGATGTACTGGTAACCCTGGCACTTGTATGCAGTGTCAAATGGATCCCATGTCTACGTTGTTCTGTACGACGATTGCCAGTAAATCGGGGTCCAAGGAGGAGCCAAAGAGCACCACCCCAGTCGTTCAGAGTACCACCCAGAGCACCACAGCAGCCAAGGAAGACCCGTTGTTCATCCCGTGTGCAGACGCTTACAAGACGCTCTCGAGGCACGAGAACTTTAATTCTGTTAACTTCAACACCTTGATGAGCAAACTCAACACGAGAGGCATGCTGGTTGAGGCAGGGAGTGTTGCGGGTGTGCTACGGGAGTTGGATAGGAAGTTTTCATGTCAATAGGTCCAAAGAGGGTTCCCTGGGTTTTAGGCGCGTGTTGATGTTTCATGTGTTTTACATAATGAGTTAATGAATTGAATAAATATATTGCAGGGGCTCCATAAAGGTTAAAATGGTGGTTCACACAATTAGTGCGCTGGGCCATACACAGATTGTATGCCTTGGTTAATTTATAGCAAATGGATACTCATTTAATTGGGGTTTATATGGGAGGTTATATTATAATTTATATTGGAGGCGGAGGGTTTATATTGAATTGGATTAGTTATGTTTCCTCATCGCCTGCGAATACGTATCTCTTTATTGCGCTGAAGATATTACCTTGTTGTCTGTGTGTGTGTGTCTGTGTGTCTGTGTGTGTGTGTGTGTGGGTGTGTGTGTGTGTGTGTGGGTGTGTGTGTGGGTGTGTGGGTCCCTGGTGTGTGTGGGTCACTTGGTGTGTGTGGGTCACTTGGTGTGTGTGGGTCACTTGGTGTGTGTGGGTCACTTGGTGTGTGTGGGTCACTTGGTGTGTGTGGGTCACTTGGTGTGTGTGGGTCACTTGGTGTGTGTGGGTCAGTGGGTGTGTGGGTGAGTGGGTGTGTGGGTCACTTGGTGTGTGTGGGTCACTTGGTGTGTGTGGGTGAGTGGATGTGTTTGGTGAGCGGGCACACGCGTTTACCTAGCAAAGTGTGTGCGGGCGCTTTTTTACACAGAAGGTTTGTGTGGTGGTGGGCTTCTGTTCAATAACCCTGAGTTCCGTCTAGCTAAGTAGATATATTGGCAGGTAACCTAACTTGATGTTATCATATCTTAAATGACACATTTTACCTAGTTAAATTTAGTATGGTGCATGACCTGGGACAAAACCAAAGTATTGGCTATTTTTATTTTTCCATATTTTATTGAGCATGAAGCTGATACTGGTTAATTCAAATTTGGCGATGTCTATATGTGGTGAGAAACTTGAGAGATGCATACGGGAATAATTCATTAGGAAAAGGAGTCATCTTAGGTCTCTTTATTTTCTTCAAAAAAAGTCAAAGCAGGAAACAACAAGCAAGACTTCTTTATCAAGTTTTGAGTGAAATATTGGCGAGGTCAATGTATGGAATTAGGAAGACTTAACTTCGGTGATAGCTTCTCAGGATACCTGGAACGACCGATGCATCATGAAAGAAAAACCAGGAAACTAGTCAGTAAATCCAAAAATGGCGATAGCTTCCCACAAATCCAAATAGAGAATAAATCATTCATGAGCCCAGATATATAGACGCAAATATACACTTCAGCATTCATTATTATGCGGACATTCATCTCTCCCTAAACAGCCATCGCCATAAGTCACATCGCCTCAACATGTGAAACTAATCCCTCATCTTTATCCTGTGGGCGGTATTAGCATAAGCAGAGTAGGTGATTTGCACAATCTCGTCCTGTGGGAACCGCAGCGTGGGGATCTCATTGCAAGGCAGTGCCATCAGGTAACCATAGAACACCCGGATGACGGTCTCGTCCGCAATGATGAGGATGTCTCCGCTCATACGCTCAATCTCATAGATGAGAGGCTCGAACTTGACCGCCAAGTCGTGATAGCTTTCCGCCCTTGAGTACCGGTGGTGGTAGGGGTCCCTCTTGTGGGCCAGCCAGTCATCCGGGTACTTATCGCGAATTTCATCATCCGTCATGCCCTCTACATCACCAGGGTTCAGCTGGGTCAGCTGGGGCCTGTGGCGTGTTGGGATGCCTAGCTCTTTGAACTGTGAGGCCGTCTGGGTGGTGCGTTGCCTGGTGGAAGTCCACACCACGAGGCTGTTCTCGTGGTTGCCATCCACGCCGTACGCGGGCTGCCTGGTGTTGGGGCGGATGTCGCTGCGCTGGGTGTTGTTATAGAAGTTCTCTCCCTTCTTGCTGCTAATGTGGTTCAACAACGTCTTGGTGAGGCGATCCGCGTATGCCTTGCCCTTGTCATCCAAGGGTGGGTCCGACTTGAACGATAGCTTGTTGTTTGAGCACCGGGCAAAGTAGATGCTGCCGCTCTTTATCTTGGAGTTCATCAGGAAAAACACGATCCGGCTTGTCAAGAACTCGTTGTTGGAGTTGCGAATCACCAGCCGCTCGCCAAAGTTGATAAACTTGATGTATGTGAGCTCTGGCTCGTTCATTTCCTGGTAGCACGGCTTCACCAGGTCAACACGTTTCTTGTAGTCAGCAACTGCCTCGGAAGGGTCCCAATTCTCGTAGTCGGGCGACTTGGCCGCGTCCAAGATGTTACGCGTCAGCAGTTTGGGGTCCGTCACCAGGCTCTCGATGAACAGCACTTTCACGTCCTCGGCACTCAGCCTCTGGGCCAGTTCAACACGTTCTGCGGAGATGGCGTTGACGGCATCGTATATGGCCACCTGGCCTTGCTCTGCTTTGAAGAACTTGAGCATGTCTCCAATACACTCGTTGGTGATCTCGTTACGCATCAATGCTGCTTCGTTGGTGTCCGGGATTGGCTTGAAGAAGTCCTCCGGGATATCGGGGATCTTGGCCCTGCGGTAGTTGCCCATATGGAACAGGTTGCTCTTCACGCCGAGCCATCTCAGGTACCGGCACAGCGAGATCGACAGGTTGGTCTTGCCTCTTGCAGGCTCTCCACATATACATATGCAGATTGCTCCTGCGTGGAATAGCCTGCCGGAATCAGTCGAGTACAACTGTGCTGGAGACACATGAAACCTCGAGATATCGCTATGCACACCGTCCACCTCGCTTACGTGCTCCATCGAGTGGAGCATTGAGGAAGGCGAAGGTGGGTGCGACAGGGACGGATGGAGGGGGAACTGGTCATCGTCTCCAGTATCGAGTAGCTTTCCCAGAGCGCCGCCCTTTGTCTTTGACGGGGTTGGATTATGGAACGTTGGCTGGTGTGTGTGTGCGGGGGACGTGGGGGCAGAGCCGCCGGTGCCGTCTATTGCATCGTTGAACTTGGATGTGGAGGGGGATGCTGCGGCAGAGCCTGTTCCGTCAATGTCCCACCTGTTCTGTTTACGCGCAGAGTAGTTGCCTGGGATCTGGGGGAGTTGGATCTCCGGGGTATTGTCAGAAGACATTGTAGGATGTGTATCGACCAGTCGGAGGATCAAAGGGGAAGTCAAAGGGGGGGATCAGATAGGGGAGACCTCAACCGGTTGTCCTGTGCGGTATGCTGTTTTTACCGGACGATTGGATAAACTGGACGAGTGCTGGATAAACTGGACGATTGCTGGATAAACTGGACGAGTGCCGAATGAACTGGTACCCACTGCTCGGGATGATACACAATATGTCAGAGAAAACTTAGATAAGCCTCAATATCCAACACCAGCCAACTCAAATGTTCTCCCCTTAATAAGAGCCGAATCACTTAGCAAACGAAACCCCCACGCATTAGCCTCGCAATAGGCACCGGACGTTTCCCTCTCCCGCACGCTACCAAATATGCGGGGAATGGCCCTCCCAACGCTCGTCCGAGCACACAGTGCAGCAGCATAGGCGCCCGCTGCATCGATCGGTGGGAAACGGAGTGCTACTGCAGAGGGCTGCGGTGGAAGGGAGATGAGGTATGCGAGGGGGGGATAATGGAGTAGGATGTTGTGGGAGGAAGATATGGTTAAATATTTATGACATCGTATATCATGGCATTCACACTCTATCTATTATGTCATGTGTTGTCAGGCTAAAGCTTTTTTCCTATGCCAATCTAAGGTGTAACTCTAAGACATGAGGAAAAGGTGTGCAAGGCGTAAGGCAGAGGTGAAAGGCAGAGGTGCAAGGCGAAAGGCAGAGGTGCAAGGCGAAAGGCGTGTGGGTGTGTGACGAACGCTCTGCCATAGTGTATCCGATATTGCCCGCTCAGAGAGTGTGATGTTTGTTTGAGTGGAAACAGTGAGCCTACAGAAATGTATAATGGTAGTGTGGGCTGAAAAAAACCATCCTGTTTGCCTGTGATATCAGTATCGTGCGCCATATACATTTAGTATCACCCTTAGTATGTCTATACTACCGTTATGCATGATACTATGGTACATCATAGTACTGCTAGGTGTATCACATAACTATATGGGGTGTAGCTCAACGTGGTGTGCTCGTGGTGAATATTTTGCCCCAAGAATGCAGTCCTGTCAGGAACCTCATAATCGATTTTATTGTGATGGTATGAATGTCCAGGAAATTAAATCCGTTATCACAGTATGGACGCTGCTCTGGTCATACACTATCTTAGTTACGGCGTGAGCACATACAGTGTGAGGACTTACAGTGTTGGACGTGTTAGAGGCACTTGCTAGACATACTGGAGATACTAACTAGATGTACGAACCAAGCTACTAGAGGCATTAACTAGACGTTTACACTTTCCAACTGGTCCCCGAACCAGTGACATATGCACTTATATCAACACTCAATATTCACAGCTAGAGGTAGTGGTATTAATTTTTGACTAAATTTTATTCAACAACCCTATACACAAAACAGCTTACTCTGCGTTACCGCCCTTTCTGGCAATGAGAGCCTTTCTGTCCTTGTCAAGGTGGAGCTTGGTGATGACAACCTTAGATGGGTGGATGTTAAGTGGGACGGAAGCACCGTTGGACTTCTCCTTGGTGAGCTTCTCGATCTGGACGGCAAACTTCAATCTGTAGACAGAAGAGATCTTACCCTCCTGACCCTTCTTGGAACCCCTCACAACAAGGACCTGGTCCTCCTTTCTGATAGGAAGGGAACGCACCTTGTACTGCTCACGGAGCTCCTTGGAGAGTGGGGCAGAGAGAAGGACACGACGCTCAGAAGATGGAGCGTTGAAGTAGGCCTTTCTGGCCTTGCTTCTGGAAGAAGAGACGTCTAGAAAAACAGGGGAGTTAGTATGTTGTTTGTTTACACTCGCATCGAGCAGCTCTCTTGGAAAGTACTAAACTGATTAGGGCCTTAACATCGCTCTTGTTATAAGTAATCTGGCTCTATCAACTGGGTTACACGGCAGCTCAGCATATGCTCCTCTCGGGTGATCCTAAACTCTGTATCTTGACGAGTCTCTCAGCACCTCATTCTGCTCAGAAATTTGCTCCTTCTTGCTGCTCTACAGTTGAATGTTATGGTGGCTGTTGTGCTGTTTCTTTGATGTTGTGCTGCTATTTGCATGCTACGCTGTGCTGTGTCATTTTTTCATTATGCCGACAATTGCAGCACCCTTCCTTATACACCGGCTGCTGTTGTGTGTGTCTTCAACTTATTCCTTTCCAGAGAAATCTGCTCTTCAAACATGATCTATATTTACCTTGACTGATCTTGGCCATTTTGTGATATCTGTGTTGCCTTTGGGTTCCTGGATTGTACTCCTTCCGATATATACTCTTCAACACTTCTTTTTAGCACATTGAGATTTTCCACTCACACTAAGGAAACTACACTGGTCTCCTTCCCTGCCAATACTATGTGGTTGCGTACCCGATATCGATGGCAGTAGGGTGCCGCTGCCCATAGTGAGCGAACGGTTTAACGTGCACACCTTCTGCCCCCAGCTTCTGTGCGTGCAGTAACAGTCACTCAAGCATAGCGTTAGATGGGATCGGATCAAACAGGGTGTAACCCTATATGTATGCACGTGATCATACACAGTCAGCCGATGCACCTCTACACGACCTCATCTCCGATCACTTCGTGTATTTACCAAGACCTCTCTATTATGTAGCTTAGCACTATTTAGTATGTATGTATACATGGTGCTGTAGACACGCGTACACTACTTAGTATGGCGATGAGCGCATAGTAAAGGGCCCATCGCCTTAGATAGGAAGAGCTGGCTTATCGGGATAAGTTGATAAGAGCGGTGTGTGTATATTCCCTTGAATGCTGTTGTGGGAATTGCAAGCGCAGTGTGAAATGTCATCATTATGACATCAAAAGTATCCGAGACATCATTGGCAGCAGCGTTGGTGACAAAGCTCACTGGTGAGCCCAACCTGGATGAGCTGTTGGTGTTACTTCCGCAGGCCAGCTCCATCCTGCATAGTGATGAGGCCCCACAATCGGCGAAGTTCAGACTCACAAACGCTATTATACAACAAACCCTCGGGGCCGTTTACTCGCTACCGGATAACTTGCAGTCCCGAGAGAGCAGATCGGCGAAAAAATTAATAGTGGGCGCGCTCACCACCACCATGGGTCTCGCTGGCCTCATCTCCAGGTCGAGCATACTGTTGGGCAGCTCCTCTGGAGAGACAATGGGCACAACTACAACAACCTTACCACTGCAAGCATCATACCCCATCGAGGCGATGATCAGCATGTTGCAGAATCCCAGCTTGATACACGAATTACTGATCGAGATCAAGACGGCTGCTCAGTTCAGGGAACTGAAGGCTCTGTTATTTGGGTCAAGAGTGCTGACGGTGCTAAACCAGGCATACGTCGCCACAGGAAACACAGAAACATCTCGTACAAACGAGAAAGTCACAGAACAACTTGAAAGTATAAGCGAAATCCAGGAATATGTCCGTCTGATGATGGTTGGCATACTATACGCCATGGAGCATGGAGACAGCCCCCACATTGCTAATATGATATCTGCCATATTACACCTTTCCTATGGCTATCCCAGTAAGTTGCGCAAGCTGCGCTCCACCATCACGGGACAGTTAATATGTGAGTCCAGGCTCACACAGACTGTTGGTCTCTACCGGTTGATGTCTCGTACAGACCAGCAGCACTTCCTGAAGTATGTGATAGTCCATTGCTTCACTCAATACCAGAGCAAAGTCAAATCACTGGAGTGTCTGTATACTATAACCCTTATTCTAAGTAAATTTACCGACAAGCCTCTTGACTGGAACTCCATTTTCCCCTATGTATTAGGACAATGTGACACCCATATGGCGAAGGTGGCTATACTCCTACTTGGCGGTGACAGAAATCTGCTATTGAATCAGTTCAACTCAAACATCTCCCTATGGGGCAGTAGACAGTATATGGTGTCTACATCTCTATCGCAACAAGAAATGCAAACACGCGTTCTGATTGAGTTTCTAGATACTCTTGGCGAACATGATCTCCATAGAGTAGCATCCGACCCTGTGTTTCTCAATTCCATCACCAACCACATTGATTCATCGTCCCCAAAGGTGAGGGCCCTCGGTATGCTATTGGCGGACATTGTATTTGAAAAACAGGGCACACAAAAGAAAGCCATCTTTGACATCCCTGGACAGACCGAGTTGAAATCAAGGATACTCAGCGAGATGTCTCCGAGATTATCGCGAGATGTATACCAATCAAAGTATACCCAGGGCGATGTGAACTGGGAACTTCTTGCCATCTCTTTGGAGTTGACGACAACTCAGATTCCTGTTGCTCCTACTTCTACAGATACTACTGCGATGCCAAACTTCCAGCCTCTCAAGATCCTGGATGACTTGTCGGATCCTGAGGATGATTCTGACGATGGGGATGATCCCTCTATTAGCAAAAAGGATAGACCCTTTCCCCCTCTATATATTCGAGAGCTCCTTTCATATCTCCAGACCAATCCTAGTGATAAGTTCTGCTACGATAAGGTGAAAATCGCTCTAGAGGTGGCACCCACTTTGATCCGACAGAAGGCATCCATGGGGAATGAGGTGGCCTTCCACTCTTATGCCCTCATGAGCCAATTGATAGGCATGGATAATCGTTTTGAGATCCCCCAGTTTCATGAGATGTGTCTCGCTTCTGTGGTGGCCATCATCGCCAGTGATTATGATGGGGATTCTCCCATACATGCCATCAAGCTGTTTGTATCCGGGGACTATTCGCTGCAGCAACGTATGGCTCTGCTTTCAGCACTGTCACTGGCTGCTCGAGAGGCAAGGGGATACCAAGACGTGGCTATTGTTAACTCATACAATGCACAGAAGGCACAGTTCCCTTCGAAGATGCTTCCAGAACATCTGCACCAGCTGTTTGTCGAGTATGAGGAAAAGCGAGGAGATTTGATGATTGCAGACAAAGGTCCAGCAAAGGCGGTGAATAAAACAACAATAACGGACTCCGCAACTGATGTTGCAGCTGGATCAACGTCTGCAATTGTCAACGACCTAAGCAACGGAACCGTGACGAGGGTCTCACAGAGATTGACCAACATCCGCAATGGTGCTACCAGTCAGGAGTCTCAGAAAGCATTGATCTCCGCAAGGAGGGGTTTTTATAAGGTAGTGGCTTCTAAATTCTTCTTTCCGCTGTCTGCTGTGTGGCATACCATCAATACCACGGGTAGCGGGTTCGAGATCGGAAGATACTCTCCCATACTCACAGCCAGTTTTATCAAGACTCTTGCACTGATTCTCCATGCTTCATATCCTTCCAGTGTGGAGTTACCAGATATGGTGAGAGAAATGTTTACGATCATCATCCCGTTACGCAATGTCTACTTTGCAGCAGCCTCAGACCCGGGCTCAGAGGATGTTGGTGTTGAGTTGCTGAGTGCCGCTTCCTCATCAGGTAAGAGGGGTATTTCTACGGAGCATGGAGCACAGGGTGACGAGGTGCTCATCGTGGACTCTGTGTTGGTGGTTCTACTGGTGATACTAGAGAATACAAGCGAGGAAATGCTGATCAAGATGTTCTTACGAGAGATTGTAACGTTGAAGGAGTGGTTAGAGGAGATTTTTGAAAGTATTGTAGACGAGGAGGTGAGGAGGAGGTGTGCTGGGGTTCTTTTGATGATTGGCGAGATATTCGATAAGATAAACGTGTGACGAGATTATGGACTATGTACTGGAATGCATTCATTTTCCTTTAGTTTTTCATTTGTGATACTTAAAATAGTCAACTGCACATGTAGAGATCAATGGCTGGGAGCCAACACCTGGGAGCCAACACCTGGGAGCCGAGCTGGACTCATTTGAAATTTGTGTCTCATGAAAACTCATTAGGTAGGTAGAAGTATAAAAAAATTAACACCATATGGAGCCAAAAAAAAGTTACAAATAACCAGAAGCCCAAGGCGGGACTCGAACCCGCAATCTTTGCCTCCGGAGAGCAACGCGCTAACCATTACGCTACTCGGGCAATTAGCAGAGGGCTGAGCCTGTAAATTTTTATAAACGTTCGGCAACGGGTTCCGGATACGAGAGGTGTTACGAAAGGTGGAGAAAAATTGCAACCATAGGCAGAGCCTGGTGGAGTATGGGGAGTGTCACTTGTTGGAGATGCAGGAACCATTCATCGATATATTACAATTATAATTATATGTATGTATATCTACGTGTGTATAATATATACCGCAAAGAGAATCCGTTCCCCCTGACCAATAATCATCAAAGTCATGAATACATTGATACTGCCCTCGAGCAGGATCTCGAGAGGCCTGTTGCTGAATGGGGTGGCTTCACTGGCCCTCCTACCATCCGGCTCAATGACATGCCAACTGAGAACAACTGGACATTCCTCCACTGACAATGCTTCTATGCATGGAAGAGATAATCATAGAAAGGAGAGCGTGGCTTTCAAGAATGGCTTGCTCTTTACCCCCCACCGTCACTTTCACACAAGCCCTGGAGATGCCTGTGCATACGAACAAGCTACTGGGCTGGCTCACCAGACATTTGGACAAGTGCGTAGGCAGGGAAGACGCATGGAAGCTTCTCTCACAGCAAGGAACATCACGACTAGTGGCTATGGTGCCATGTACACTAGGCCATTCAGCACTAGCGCACCAACAAGCAACGGTGCTGCAGCCGGTGCTGCAGATAAGCGTTCGGATGAGAAAAGCTCTAGAGGTGCAGAGGGAACTAATAGCACGGCTGGAAAGACAGGAAAGACCAGTGGCAAGGCCAAGGGCAAGGATGGCGTATCGTTGTTCAACCGTTTGAGGAGCTCATCGACGTTTCTCATCGCCTCCATACTTGTGCTGGGAGCCGTGTTCCTTGCAGGCATCACGCTCTATCTGCTTGTAGCGGAGCTGTTCTTCCCCTCTGGAGACACCCAGACGTTCAACCGGGCGGTCAAACGGGTGGAGAAGGACGAGGTTGCGCAGCAGCTGCTTGGTAATGCGGTGGGGACGCGTCTCAAAGCACATGCCGACTCTTCGTCTTCGGGGCAATCGGACCGGTGGACCAGAAACAGACCCATCACATCTATAAGGAGGATAGGGAAGGATGGCAAGGAGCACCTGTTCATGAGGTTCACGGTGGAGAGCGATACCAAGGTCGGTACCGTGCAGCTGGAGGCCATTGACGAGACATACTACAAACAGGAGTTTGTGTATATCTCAATAGACGTTGCGGGCCATAAGCGGCATTACGTGGTCGCTCCACCCAAGAACAAGCAGCAACAGGTACTATCGAGCAACGGAGGTGGGTTTCTGGGAGTTAAGTGGGGACCAAAAAAGGATTAACAACTGTACATAGATAGCAAGGGACGGGCGAGGCGAGGATTGGAAGATCTTGAGACAGCAAGGGCCAGGGGGAGAGAAGAGCCACATGAGGCCAGAATAAGTGCCTAAACGATTGTCTATCAACGATATTATGAACTATGCATTACATACCTAGCTCTACGTAGAGATACCTACCAAATCACCAGCAAGGTTTGCAGCAGCAGCAGCATGTATGTTTTACTCCCGGTGCAGCTGTGAGATGCCCCATTCGAAGCCACAACCCCTTCGTCTCCTTTACCGTCCCCACTCTTGGCATTGATCCTTGTCTTTCGCGAGGCCGCAATTCCAGCCGTATCGTTGACCGAGCGACCCACAAGGTAATCTGTGATGTTCCCGGGAAGCTCTTCAGCACATGTAGTACCATCGAGGGCCACGAACTGGGCCATATCTTCGGCATTGGT
Organism: Kuraishia piskuri; assembly: GCA_030567595.1. Lineage (NCBI taxonomy): Eukaryota > Fungi > Ascomycota > Pichiomycetes > Pichiales > Pichiaceae > Kuraishia > Kuraishia piskuri. The sequence goes on from JAJLSM010000025.1 coordinate 51,472, forward strand.
GGGGAAGTTGTTGATGGCGGCATTCCCTTCAAAATGACATCGCTGGACACTGCTATTGTGGTAAGTGAAGTAGTCGTTGACTGCAATAGATAGTCTCTGTGCTCTGCTGCACCCAGAAAAGACCCCATACACACCCTTTTCGCCATCCGCCATGATGTCCCCACAGTATACTTCGTTGCAGATGGTGTCCAACATTGTCTTCCTGGTGTGTGGGTCAACATCGGAGTGGACCATACAGGCCAACGACGATACCACACAGTCGCACTTGCTGGCCCGAGGCGTATCGGGAAGGTTGGAGGAGGCTCGCCATATCTCATTGTTCTTCATACAGGGGAAATGCGACACCTTCTTGTTGGAATTGCCCAGTAACCCTTCAGCAGACAGCATTGCCGGTGTAGGGATGGCCCTGTTGAGCTGGTCCTTCAAGTACTCAAAGTCCTCCAGCTTTTCCACTGGGTTATGGATGCTGTTCCCCGTAACCTTGACCACGCCATAGTGGTTTCTCTCTTCGAAATACATGTACATGATGCCTCCTGCCCAGACTCCCGACATGAGCGGTCCGTAGAGGGCCTCGACCTCTGTGAATGGGCGTGGCCGTCTGATATTGCACCCAAACTCGCTGAAGAACACAGGCACCGGGTATCCAGCAAAGTCTGTGGTGCGCTCTCTGTAGCCACTGTTGGCGTACGAGGAGTATCCACACCACTCATAGATGTTGATGCCGTAGAAGTCGACCGTGGCATCGTTATCTTCACCACAGACAAAGTAGTTGGCAAGGAACTGCCGGATCTTCTCGTCGTCGTTGGTGGCATACCCCACAGGGATCTGCCGATACCCCTTCTGCCTGATGAACTGTTTCATATCCCTTACCGAGGCTTTGACGAAGGGTGAGGCATCGGTGTTGGAGACGTTGTCGGTCACCTCGTTCCCCGCAAACACCCCAAGGAGGTTTGTGTACGAGTGCAGCGCAGTGATCACCGAAGTGTACCTCTCGTAGAGGTCCTGGTCCCACACAGGGGAGTCTCTGGGGATCGAGAGGTCTGGCTCGCTGAGGTCAACCATCACGTAGATGTGTTCTCTGGCCAGAGCCTCCATGCAATAGTCGTGCTTTGCATCTGGGTCAATGCTGTATACTCTAACCAGGTTGACCCCCAGTTCCCGCAGGTAGGGGATATCTCTTGAGCAGATCGCAGGGTGTGCGAGGGGGTCACAGTAATGCTTCCCGTTGGTGAAGGAGTACTCGAGGCTCTCATCATCCTCGTTGTTGAGGTTGGTCGAGGCAAGCTTGGCCCCGTCCAGGTACTGCGTGATATCTGGCTGGTAGGCAATGCCCTTGATGAAGAACTGTGACCCGTTGTTGGAGTAGAAGAATTTGTTGCCGTGGATCTCGATAGGTGGCAGTTTCGAGTCCCTTACAAAGCCTGTTGAAGATACCTGGTGGTCCTGTGGTTCGAGTGAGATGTTGACCTCGATGGACTGGACCAGACGAAGGAGCAACACCAGAGCGACTCCAATCACCGCAATTCCCGTCATTTGATAATCTACTCCTCTATATGATGACTATTATTATTATTCTACACCAACCGAACAGAGTCAAATATGTCCTTGGATTACCTTATATAGGAGCATTATGCGTTGGCTTTGTGTGCCGACTTCACCAGGTGTTGTCCCAGTGTTTGTGGCACGGTGTATTTTTACACCCGAATCAATCGAAACCATTTGAAACCGTACATTTTTTTTATCTCTATAGCCATACTCTATCGGATATGTGAAAGGGCCACTGGAAAGTAGACCCATTCGTCTAAAGAAACCCCCACTTCTTCATATACAAAAACAACGTCCTAATGTTGAATCCGCGCGCATACAGAAACAGAAAGGTGTAGAAGATATACCCTGTGAAGGTCTTCTTGGCCGAGTCGACAAACGACAGGCTCAGGTTGACCTTCTCTTCACCGCTGATCACCTTGGAACACAGGCTGGAGTCGTCGCTGATGATGCCCACAGCACCAAGCTCGACACACCTTGCCATCTCCCACTTGTCGTTGACGGTCCAGAAGTAGAAGTCGAGGCCATGGGACTTGCAGAAGGAGAGGAACTCTTTGAGCATCGAGCCGTTGTACAGCACGAGCTGTAGATAGGAGATGGCGGCGATCTTGCCGCCCTGCTTCTCCACAGTCTCGACAAAGCTTCTGACGGCGATCATGTTGAAGGCGATGTTGATCACCTCGAACGACGCCATCAGCTCCTTGTTGTAGTACTTTTCGTTCCACAGGCCAAAGATGATCTTGTCGTGCCAGTAGGAGATGTCGTCGTTTACAGCCATCAGCTCCTTGATGATCAAGGGTGTGATGAGCTCAGGCGAGTTGTCAGTCTTGACATCGAGCATGAACTTGACCGGGGTTGCACCGCTGCTCCTCTCCTTGTTGACACCCACGAGCCACTCGAGAGACTCCTTGAAGGTGGGCATGTGCTCCTTGGGCTCTTCCTTTGTGCGCAGCTTTTCGAGCGTGGGGTAGTAGTCTGTGTCCGGGATGTTGTACTCGTGGTCAAACGTTCTGCCGGTGTTTGCATCGTGGCAGATGACGATGAGACCGTCACTCGAGACGTGGATATCTGTTTCCACGACGGTTGCGCCTGCCTTGACGGCCTGGTCAAACGCAGTGATGGTGTTTTCGGGGAAGCATTTGCGGAACCCACGGTGGGCCACACACAGTGTTCTGGTCATGGTTAATTGGCCAGTGTGGGTATGAGTGGATAAGTGGATAAGTGGATAAGTGGAGGGGCCAAGTGGCTAAGTGTGGTTAACTATTTGTCAATATTTCTTATCTAGTGCTCTTCTGTGACGCCAAAGCCATGGACGTCAATTGATGTATGTGAACCCCACAAAACACGAAGCACAACGACAGATATAGAGGAGAGTGTGAGAAACCAAGGCTTGAGCCGCCAAAAAAAACACAAAAACACACACAAGTACCTGGAAACAGCAAAACAACACGCTATAAACACAACGGACCCTTCAGATGCTATTTCCCGCCCCCGTTTGGCCAACTTTTCACGCCCCCCTGATTCATCCTCTTGGGGCCCCCATATTACCCCAACCCAAACGGTCGCCTTACAGGGCATCTCATCCCACCGAGGCTCGGATGCAGAAAGCGCACCGGTTCCGCTCCGAGGGAACGTGGAGGCAGGCACGTGCGGGGCAGGGAAGTGGAGGGACGGTGAGCGATAGGGCCTCCTGGGAACGGGGCCTTCTGGGAACGTGTGGTGGGGACCTTTTGGGCCCTTCGGGGAACGGGACCCTTTGGGAACGTGCTGGCGATCTCTTGGATAAGGATGAATAAGGTTTAATTGGGGAGTTTAGGAGTGTGGAACCTGCCTAGTGTGGAGAGTGGTAGAGGGGAACAGCAGTTCATAGTGAGAGTTCATAGAGTTCATAGTGAGAGTTCATAGAGTTCATAGAGTTCATAGTGAGAGCTCATAGAGTTCATAGAGTTTATAGTGAGAGTTCATAGTGAGAGTTCATTTAGACTATGGGCCTACAGCGTGCAACTCACAATGGAGCTGTTAAGTGTGGAGATAACTGGAGGGGTTAAGTATGGAGTAAGGGAAAGGAGTATGAGAAAGTATAGAAACCATGGAGAAGTAGGGAAATATCAACCTCTATCACATGTCTGTATGCAGATAAGAACATGGACATTGGCTTGATACTGGGAGATACACTGGATCCTAATGGTCACAGAAAACTCATAGGATGATACATATGGCAGTCACTATTGTTGGTTATGGAACATACGGGACCCCCAGCGTGGTGGGATTCGAGAATAAAAGTTCGCTTGCCATCTACACCAAATAAGCAAATCCTTTGTTTATAAATACATATTAATTCAACTCCTTGTGCAACCAAGCCATCCGCAAATGGCCGTCGCTAAATGCAATTACTCCAGCTTCTCCAGCGGATAGTGATACCTGTTGTGCAGGTACTCCGCCCGATCTGCCACCCAGATATCCTCGTACATGAGAGGTAGCTCATCCTTGGACCCGAGCACCAACTGGCCCTCCGTCAGCACCTCGAGCGTCTTGAACATCGTCGCCAGCCTCGTCATGTTGAACTCCTTCCAGATGTCCATGTCGTGGCACGCTCCAATGAACGTCGACGGCTCCCCCCGGTTGTATGCCTCCACATCCTCGTTCGGCACGTAGTTGCACTTGTCCATCGGCACCCACAGCCTCAGGTGGTTCTGGTAGTGGAACCCCCTGTCGGGGAGCTCGTCCTTGTAGATCTCCTCGTTTCTGAAGTAGGCCTCCAAGATACTCGTCGTCTTGTGCGGCACGTTGGCCAGCCGGCCCTCAAAGAGCGTTTTGCTCAGCGACGAAAACATCGACGTGTGGTAGAAGTTGCCCGACCCAGAGTTGACAAACATCTCGTTCTCTTCAATCATCGCAATGTCCTTGCTGATCACAGCGTCCTTCGAAAACGGCTCCCGGAACCGCTCGGGCAGCTCGGCCCGGCTCAGCACCAGCCCAAACAGCTCGATGTACACGCCAGTCCTGATGTCGATAAAACGCGCATCCACGCTCTCAGGAGATGCATCTCCGTCATTCTCCCTGGCCCTCTCCATGTAAAAGGGTTGCACGTCCAAAAGGTATGCGCCACTGCCGTCCACCGGGTCTGCCACAACCAGCGAATGGTTAAAAGTGGTGGCCAGCCTTTCCATCTCCTTGGCGGGCATCTCAAAGTGCACAATGGCCTGCCAGGGAGAGATGAGCCCGTTCCTTGCCCACCCGAGCAATGACTCCTGTGCAATCCAGGTAGTGATCCCCAGGTTGCTCGACATCTGCAGCCATGCTCTCACGAGTTGGTGCAGCACCTTACGGCGGTCCTCCTGGGAGATCACACGCTTGAAAAACCGCCAGTCGTATGGCTCCTGCGATGCCCACTCGTGGCCTGATAATTTGTCCTTCATGATCACCATGGCGTCCCTGAAGTGCACGTGCGTGGCAGACCGGGCCTGACGCGACCGTTTCCTGTATAGCGGGAACTTGAAGTCCTCCTTGTTGACGAGGGTGTTGGTGAACGTGTCACCTGTTGGGTCGATCAAGGGTCTCCCGAGTTCCTCGCTCAGGTCTGCAAGAACAACTTGTGGGTCGATCTCCGCCTTGACGATCTGTGCGCGGAACATTTGGATCCTATGGCTCAGCTCCTCGGGGGATTCTTCCAACGACTGCTTCTCCTCGCCAACACCAACCTCGCCAGGCATCACCGCAACGGTGACTTTGCTCTGCTTCTCTGCCTTTTGCACCTTGTGGGTCACGTAGCTGTGCAGCATACCGCTCTCCTCGAGCCCCGCTTTCTTGCCCACCTTGACGATGAACGCAAGGTCCCCGGCCAGCATGATCACCCTGTTTGGGTTGGGAGCCACGGAATGAAGATAAGCCTTGCCACGCACCGCGAGCCTGAACTCAGACTCGGCCACGTCGGCTGGCGTCGAGAAGTAAAAGTTGAGCTCTGAGGGGTCCTTCGACGGCTGGTCCACGCACCCTGCCCAGGGGGTCCTTGAACGGGCCCCCAGCACGCCGATGATGAAACAGTTGGGCTTCTCACTGATAAGCGGGGCCAGCTCGTGCAGATCGGCCCAGTCCTTCCAGTGGAAGTCAAACTCGGGGATCAGCGACACCTTTGGGTTCTGCTTGGAGTTCTTCAAAAAGTGTCTGATGGCATCGAGATATATCAGGTGCGTGGCACGGATATCGCCAAGCTCCTTGAGGTGCTCGTAGGGTGCGTTCGGCAGTACGATCGCATCTGCCGTGTAAGGGAACGACACGAGCTCCTCCTCCACGTTTATCACGACGCTGCTGCCGGCACTACCCGAGGCGTATTTCTCGTCACCGACCCCGTGCGAGCGGCGGCGGGTCGTTTGTCTGTTTATGTTCAAAGCACTCAGCAAAGAGTCCAGCGGCGACATGTGCGCCTTCATGTCGTCAGCGTCGTCATACAGAAAGGAGTCCAGGCCGTCCAGGGCATCCAGCGACTGCGAGCCAGACCCTGCCGGCTTGAGCACGAGAAATACCAGAACCAGCAGGGCCGTGAGCGCGTATAGAAGCGGAATCCCCCACCTGGAGACCCGACTCGTTTGGAGCCGGTGCACAAAGTTGAGCACCCGGTTCTGGTTGAACCTCAGCGTCCTCGTCACCTTTGAGTCAAAGTGGGAGTGGTCTGTGTGATCGTACGAGTAGTCTGATTCTTCGTCTGCCTCTTTCTGTAGCTGCTCTAGCGTTATCGAATGCACTCTGTTGTTTGGCTTGGGCAAGCTGAAGTAGCCGGAGAAGGTATCTCCGTCTGCGGAATCGTTCTCGGCCCGCGTGAGATTGTAGCGGCCTTGCGTTGAGCCTCCTCGTAGCATCGTAAGCGATTAATGATATGGAAGAGAACGAGAGAAAAAATGCAGGGTGTATGTGAAATGTTGAAATGTTGTTATTTAGGAGGATGAATATGTTTTTTTTGATGTGATAAGTATGCAAATGAGTGTTGAGGATTCCTTTTCAAAACTGTTCCTGGTGATGTGCTTAATGCAGATCCCAATGTAGCGGCACCAATATATGATCTAAACAAAAACACACACCCACCAGCGTGGAACGGCTCCGTTTACCAAAACGAACACCAAATCTCTTTTATCTAGAGATTCCCCACCAACGGTATGGTCCAGCGGAAAGTGTGCCCTCCTCGTCTATCTATGTATGTTCTTTCGGGGACTGCCTATATAAGCCCTGCAGCTGTTAAGCCTTACGGGGAGCAGACTAAATGGAATGAGGACGCTGTGCTAGCTGATGACAGATGGGGGTTGGAGGGTATGGTCCCATGTCCTGAGAACCAAAGAGAAGTGAGTATTATAATACCGTGGTGAAGCACAAAGCTTCCCAAAAAACAACAAAAAAAATTAAAGGCAACCTGTGGTATCTCGCTATGCAAACACCCTCCCACAACAGGACACACAGCGACGTTGTGCTGCCGCTTGGGTCGTTCGTACCGAAACTCTCCAAAACTCTAATTTCTCCTTGCAGGGGCTTAGTGCAGGGAGAGGGAAAAGGAAGGGGAGTTGGATGAAGGGGAGCAAACAGAAAAGGAGGTTGAATATCAATGTAGATGGAATTACCGATATGAAGAGTTATATATTCTGGGCTTGTACATATAAAAAAACATAATTCGCCAAGACGATGCAAGAGGAGCGATCCAGCAAGAGGAGCGATCCAGTCAAGCGATGAAGCGTCTGCGGTCTTCCGCCTCTCACGTAGTTGGTGCAGCTTCTTACCATTGATGATCGCCAACAGCCTACGAGGATCTTTAGGGTTGAGGGGGGGGGGCTGCTGCCTGCGTTGGCTGTACGTACATCGAAAAACGCACGGTCCTTTGCAAACTGGGCTGGCGCTGCACGGTAGGGGACGAATTCTCAATGGTAGGGTTGGAACGCACGCAGCCATTTTTGGAGGGGCATTGGGTGTTTTGTGCGTGGTGCAGGCGATGATCCCTACGTGAGATTTTCCCAAGCGGGAGATATTAAAAACGCAAGGCTCTGCACGCGTAAAATTACACGCCGGTGGCACACGCCTAGGACCGAGCCAGGTGGGTGTACGCGTGTGTCTTACGATGGCCATAGGGGGGATGGACCATAGTGGGATGGGATGGGATGGGCTATAATGGGATGGGGTGGGATAGGAGAGACGAGATTGGAGAGACGAGATTGGAGAGACGGATAAAACCATGTAAATCACTATAATCCCTCCACTAATCCATCTCTGAGCCTCGTGTTGCATCCGCCGTGCCTAGGCGATTGGCACAGGCGCCTATTCCAGACCTCTAGAACAGGCCTGCGATGTGCAGATGCCAGACGTTATAGATCGCTTCACCTATTGGTGGCCTCACTGAGTGCGTGTTCCAGGAAGTATGTGGCAATCACGTCCCTGTTGCAGGGGACAATGCCAGAGCTGCTTTACATTGGTACCTGCCAATTTAATACACAGCAGGCATGAAGATCGCATGCCGATCACAGGTGGATCTCAATACAACAGCTATGTCGTCATACCGGTCGCTGATAGGCCGCTCAATGACCGCTGCTAACCGATCAGATTAACGCTCCATATTATCCAGACTACCATGATAAATATATATATTGAACCTCCTCACACTGGCCCGCAACAGTAACAGCCGAGAGTAGAACATCGCCAAGCAAATGCAGGTAGGGGTCTCATCTCTTGTAGATGCCCCTCGTTTCTTTTGGATACCATGAGACTCGTCACACGACAGAATCTGCTCCACAGCTATGTTTGTGCGGCTTCTTGGCACCCCGGCTCTCCTTGCCTTTGACATACCTATAAGCCAGTTGTTTATATGGATCTAGAACCTAGATGACCTCACCTTCCTTATCACGGGTCAATTGCTTCCTATCTACTTGCCTACTGTGCTACTGTGAATTCCACTCCATTACAAGGCATGAATGCTCCAGAACTTCAAGAATTTAACTCCACAGTCTAGATCAACTTGGTAGACCCATCTGGCCTCTGTAGTCTATGTCTCGCACCATCAAAAGAATGACACCATGGTGTTGATCACAGAGATCTAATGCCATCCTTCTGCAGGCACGATACTAGGGTAATAGCCACGGGCCGGCAGACCTATGGCTACACCTTCTAGATTGATATATGGGATTCGTTTACCATTAGCACTTGGGTTTAGCATGGTCATGGAGATATAATCCCAAAAAACAAAAAACAAAGCAAAAAAAAATAAGAACAACAGTCTGTCTGTAGACGCAGCCCAAATGAATGGTAGCACGCCTCTGCGAGAGTCCCCTTCATTGAAGCTGCGACTAACCTTGAGACTAACCTGAGACTAGCACACTCTAACCTGTGACTGACCAGTTTCATTCAGAACTAAAATCAAGTGCAACGATAGAAAATAGCGATACTGCAATTAAAGATATTCCTTTGTTTTTGTTTGCCTCTTTATTCCCGGAAGACACAAGAGTGAAAAATTTGGTGGTGTCTGCTTGGGGCCTGCCGCAAGTATTTGGGTCTCACACTGTACACACGCGTGGCCCTCGTAGGATTGGCAGAACTAATAGCCGGCAGCCTGGGGACAGAAGGACAGACAAACTGTGGGGACCCCGACACGACCTTGTGCACACGACCCTGGCACGGTGGGGGTTGTAGGTGGAGGAGAAAGATAGTGGTCAACATATATCTATAAGCCGTGCCCGGCTTAACCACTGTACTAACCATTTTCATCGGTCGGTCCTCCCGTCTCATCGTATGCAATCGCGTTTCTCCCATTTAAGCTCCCCTTGCATCTGGGCGCTTACACTAAGTACCGTTTCTGTTTTGGGCACAACCGCGCCGTTAGCCATGGGCGCTAGCGCTGACTCATTTGCCTTATCGGGTTTTGCGTGCTGCACTCCCTACATGTCCAACGGTTGCGGGTGCTTTGGTTGTGGGCCCTTTGGTTGTGGGTCCCTTGGTTGCGAGGCCGTTTTGTCAATTGTGGTGAAAAATGTACTCCTTGGTATACACTTGAAACTGGTGTAAGGCTGGAATTCACCACAATTCGTTAGCCATATACATTGTAATTCCAAAAACAAAAACAATGGTCAAGTAAGTGTAAGATTTCAGTGGAGAAAGCCAGGCCAGGGCAGGCCAGGCCGAGTGTTTCCATACTAACAGTCCAGGAACGTTCTTCTTCTCGGCTCGGGCTTTGTTGCCAAGCCCACCGTCGATATCCTGGCCAAGACCCCAGGAGTTGAGGTGACTGTAGCCTGCAGAACCTTGTCGAAAGCCAAGGAGCTTGCCGGTGAGGTTGCCAAGGCGATCTCCTTGGACGTGACCAACGAGGCAGCGCTCGATGCGGAGGTTGCCAAAGTTGATGTTGTGATCTCGCTGATCCCCTACATCTACCATGCCACGGTGGTGAAGTCTGCCATCAAGAACAAGACCAACGTTGTGACCACCTCGTACATCTCGCCAGCGCTGCGCGAGCTGGAGCCCGAGATCAAGAAGGCTGGTATCGTTGTGATGAACGAGATTGGTTTGGACCCAGGTATCGACCATCTCTACGCCGTCAAGACCATCGACGAGGTGCACAAGGCTGGCGGAAAGATCACCTCGTTCCTGTCGTACTGTGGTGGGCTTCCAGCCCCGGAAAACTCAGACAACCCTCTCGGTTACAAGTTCAGTTGGTCCTCCAGAGGAGTGCTGCTGGCGCTCAGAAACTCCGCCAAGTACTGGAAGGATGGCAAGGTTGTGTCGATTGCCAGTGAGGACCTGATGGAGTCGGCAGTGCCCTACTTCATCTACCCAGGCTATGCGCTTGTGTGCTACCCGAACAGAGACTCCACCACCTACAAGGAGCTCTACAACATCCCCGAGGCCGAGACCGTGATCAGAGGCACTCTGAGATTCCAGGGATTCCCAGAGTTCGTCAAGGTGCTCGTTGACCTTGGGTTCCTCAAGGAGGATGCCAGCCCCTTCTTCAAGGAGGCCATCCCATGGAAGGACGCCATTGCACAGTACATCGGTGCGGCCACCTCTGACGAGAAGGATATCGTTGCCAAGATCGTCGAGAAGGCCACCTTCAAGAGCGAGGCAGACAAGGAGCGTATCCTGACCGGGTTCAAGTGGCTCGGACTCTTCTCCGACAGCCTCATCACCCCCCGTGGGAACGCGCTCGACACTCTGTGTGCCACTCTCGAGGAGCTCATGCAGTACGAGGAGGGAGAGCGTGATCTCGTGATCCTCCAGCACAAGTTTGGCATCGAATGGGCAGACGGCAAGACAGAGACCAGAACTTCAACACTTGTCGACTACGGTGTCCCTGGCGGCTACTCCTCGATGGCCAAGCTTGTGGGTGTTCCATGTGCCGTTGCTACCCAGCAGGTGCTCGATGGCAAGATCGCCACTCCTGGCCTTGTTGCGCCAATGTCTCCAGAGGTGAACGACCCATTGATGAAGACCCTCAAGGAGGAGTACGGCATCTATCTGACTGAGAAGACTCTTTAAATATACGGGGAAATGATAATTCGAGGCTTGTCATTTAGATGAATATAATGTTATTGAAAAGATCCTTTTATTTATATGATGATTTTGACAGTGTATAAAAAATACCCTTGCTAGTAACGCCTTGTAGTCAACAACTGGTGAATATTTGAATAATATCCTTTGTTTTGTTTGTTCCTCAACACCATTTTGCTGATTCCCCCCCAGGACTTGGGCATGCGTAGTGCACCACTCGCAGCGGGGAGAGTACTACAAGGGTTCTGGTACAGCAAGCGGTGAAATATATATGTTGGTGGGAATTTCACCAATACAACACACACGGAGTCGGTAGAGCCAATAATTACCATTATGATGTCGCACGATCCACACTACGATGGCCACAAGCGTGGCCTATGGTCATCGGTGAAGAAGAACACGAGGCTCATGAGAGAAGAGCTGTTCAACAAGGACGAGGACGGAAGCACCGAATCAGACACGTTGATCCACAAGGCACTGGTGAAACACTACACCAACCAAGGCCAAGGGTTTCCCGGATGGCTGGGTGTGGTTGACAAGGGCAAGCACCAACAGCAACAGCAGCACCAACAGCATCAACAGCAACAGCACTACAAACCAGACGCTCCTGAGAGGAAGCATTCACTGAACGAAATCTACCAGAGAGGCTCTGCAAGGAGCCAAGACCAGCTCAATTCGACGAGAGCACCCGTTCCACAGGCATACACTCCAAACAGAGGAGGGCCCACGCCGTACCAGCCCAAACCACTACAGGCGAATATGCAATCACAGAGTTATCACGGCCAGCCGAGCCAGCAACAGGGACGGCCAGGCCAGCAGTCCCAGCAGCACCATTCGTATGTACAATCTCAACACCAAACACACCAAACACATCAACCCCATCAGCAAACGCAATATTCACACATGGAGAGATCCGAAATATCGTACAATTCAACCACCTCCAACGGTTCCCAGAGCGGGTTCAGATCTACATCTTTCATGGAGAAGATGAGGGCCACGTCCGGTGGGTCTACCCTTATGGGAGTAACGAGTACATCTCATATCCACACCAACACGGTGTCTGCTGCTGGCCTTTCGCAGTCCAGTTCAACGGCCTCTTCTGCCTCTGTGCCCTCTGCCAACCCATCCACCACGAGCAGTTTAGGCTCACGGTGGAGGAGGAATTAGAATTTCTCCTGTTCCACGAGGTTCACGAGGTTCACGAGGTTCACGAGGTTCACGAGGTTCACGAGGTTCACGAGGTTCACGAGGTTCACGAGGTTCACGAGGTTCACGAAGTTCACGAGGTTCACGAGGTTCACGAGGTTCACGAGGTTCACGAGGTTCACGAGGTTCCATGAACTTCTATCGTTGCATGCGGACACATTCAGGTCGGTATTCCGACTGCTTGTCCGGCTTGTCCGGCTTGTTACTTGTTTTCGATCCATTTCTCTTTGTTTACAATACCCCTTTAGGAGTCAACATAAACAATGTTGTCAACATCAACAAACAAACAAACAACCACAGGGGGCCGCCGTGATTGTTTAAAAAAGGCCTCCCTGCCTTCATACTTCATAAGCTGCAATTTTTTATTGGCCTCTTGCCTATCTCACAGGGGACACCTGACAAGATCTAAATACAACTTGTAATATATTAAAGGGTTGTTATTGTAAGATACAAATATAAATCAATATATATATATATATACTGGGGTGAAAATGCCAGCAGTTGGAGGATCGCACAAAAAAAGAAGTATCATTAGCTCTAGTTCGTTTGCACAGGTGAAGATTTCAAACAAGTTGAAGAGGCAAAGCAGTAGCGTCACCGAAAGCCTCAGGGGGCACGACCACAACAAGGTTTCTGATGACCACAATGCGATATCAACACTGCCTCGGACTCCAGTACGAAACGCCCACACAACACCATTCAGTGGTATGCCTCCGCACTCTTCTTCCCCACATTCGCGGCTTTCGTATGCCTCTGAGACCCGGCTCCTCAGCTGGTTGATAAGCGATCTGGATGGTGATACAAACACCACCACGATTGGCGACGTCACCGATGGTGGCCAAACGAAGACTGTGGTGCCGTGTCTATCTCGTCGTGACCAGGAAATTTGTGGCTCAAAACTATGTACTCCTCTGGGAACTCCTCTGGGAACTTCTCTGGGAACTTCTCTGGGAACTACCACCGGTACAATTCATGGCATTTTGGTGAACAACAGCGTGATCCCATCCTCCAGTGAAGCTCCTCGCACTCCAAGGATGGAGGACCGTAGAATGCATTATGATGCTTGTGCTGTTGGCTGCTTGACACCAACCAAGCTGGGCAAGAGCACCAACTCTTGCCTTGAGTTCGGACCGTCCCTCTCGCATGTTGACGTTGCAAGTCAGGAAATGTGTAGCCAGAGAACGATTTCGGTTCCACCCTCTTCTCACGGTCAACCTCAACACCGCGTACTCAAACAGAGGCACTACAACAATTGGACGCCTCATGAGGATATGCTCGTACTCAAGTACAGAGAAGAGGAGCAACTTTCATGGAAGATGATAGCCTGGTTGATAGGCGGAAGACATACATGGGCAGCGGTCCAGACAAGATACCAGAAGCGGCTGAGCAAGCGGGGGAGTGGCCTGAGACACACCCCACAGAGGAGGATGTTCCACTCCGAGTTCAGATCTCCTTCATACTCTCATATCCTGATTGCCAAAGCCATACTGTATGAATGGTTAAAGTTCAAAACCTCCCTTTGGCAGAGAATCCAGGTCAATGTTCCTCACGCGAACCAGGAATCCGCTGGCGAACTGCGTGATATCTTGCAACGCTGTAAGAACGAGGCGCCTGAAACGGAGAAGGAGTCGCTGGAAGCGCTTCTGTATATACTAGATATAGTCCTGGCATGTAAATGACCGAAACGGGGATCAACTCATCTATTGGCTAAGACAGACATAAGAAAACACCACAGCTCAACTAGAATACAGGGGAAAAAGGAATAAATAGATAAACAGGATTATCGGTCGTCTGTCTCGGTTTTTACAACAGTTATAGTGTAAATAGTGTATAATCAGAGAGAAAAAAGCTTTTGGAAAAATGTTTTGTGGTAACAGTGATGTTGAGGCTGTGGTTATAGCGGTGCAGTGGGGTAGTGGATCTTGAAACTTTGTTACCGTGTTCAATTATCAAATCGCAACACCCCTTCTGCCGGGTCTCCACGAAAATACAGATAGCCCTGTCCTTCTCTTTTCTCTATTCTCAGCAAGAGTCTCACTATAGTTGTTGAGCAGCACGAGGTTATCGAGATCGCGTAGGCCGTCCCTGATAAAGTTCCTCAACACCCTGATGTAGTCTGTGAAGAGGGTTGTCACCAAGCTCTCCATGCTCCTCATCAACATGTTTGCTGAGAACCTGAGCTTCGAGATGAGCTCTTGCCTGTCGTTGCCTGTTGTGTCTATGGAGTCTATCAGTGCCAGACACTCAACACCCAGCACGAAGAAGAAGGCTCCGCTCACAAAGGGAAGGTACTTCATGGCCGGGTCTCTTGTTGAGATCTCGTTCAGCAGGTTGACCGCCTTGAGCACCCAGAACGAGTCATCCAGCACCTGGATGTCGGTCTGGGTGTCGAAGCACGCCAACGGTTCCCAGATGGGCGACTTCTGCACCATCCCTTTGCTGACCGTTGTACAGAACTTGGCAAACAGGTATTCGAGGTCCATGATCTGCTTACTCTCAAACGCCGAGTCCAGCGTAAGCTCGAACCGCTCGTAGTGCTGGAGCAGCTGATCTCGGAACACAACCGCGTCCCTGTACCCTGAGTATGAGATGTCCATGTAGTTGTCCTCGCCTTGGTCCTCCGGGTTGCGCAGGGCATTGAAGAAGTTGCGGTGATCCATCTGACCCCCATATATCACACAGAACGGCACCATCCATCCGAACTTGCCTGTTCTCACCGTCGTGTACATGGCACCCCTCGGCCGCACTGGGAATGTATCCAGCTGGGCAGGTGGTAGCTTGCACCCACCCAGATCCATCCACATGTTGTGGCTGCAAGGGTGATATAACTCCTCGCAGTCGCTGTCTCTGATGATGAGGCTCCTGTTGAACCCGAGAGACGTAAGGCGATCCAGCACGTACAGCAGCCACCACACTCTCCTTCTCTCTTCACGCTCCTCTTCGCTGATGTTTATGTTGTTGCCCTCCGGAAGCTCCTTGTTGACGCCTATTCTCTTTGCAGCATCGATTGCCGTCTCTAGCCATCTTAGAGTATCCGAGGGGACAGTGGCCAACGGCGAAACAGCAGCCATGTGGATATAGGCAATGATGTCGTCGAGGTCGTTTGCCGCGTGGGATCCTGATGGGAAGGGTTTCTCGACAAGCGACAGGAGCTCCTCGAATATACGTTTGATGAACACCTGTCTGTTCTTACCGATGAAAAAGGGGTGGTCGATGTCGAATGCAGAGGTGAGCAGCAACGACAGGATCACACACGTCTTGGTGGTGCGCACCGGCACAGGCGAATCTACAGGAATCAGCAGAGAGTGCGGCCTGAGGATTGGCGCGTATATACAAAAGGGGAGCTCCTTAAAGTAGTTCTCGAGGAGATCGCACGCAACCTCTGCCGGGATCTCCACCTTCTGTAGGAACATCCTAACAGGGAGAATGGCTTTGAGCCGACACACATCATGAGGGTTGGAATGACCCACAACGGCCGTTTGAGGGGCCTGTTTCAGAGTGGACAGATCGGGGGCATCGTCCAGATGGAAGATGTTGGAGTTCGGCAGCGACGGCAACGGCATCCCCTGGGTGATGTGCACATGGGGCACCGAATGGGATGATTGATGACCGTGATGAAGAGCAGGTAGATGGGGGGCACTTCCTCGATGGTACTGGGACGATGTTGGGGGCTGTATGAGCTGCGTAGGTTGTGTAGACTGTGGTGCTGGAGGGGGAGGAGGAGGGGCAGACGCGGGTTGTTGAAGAGAATTGGGGTCTCTTGTGTGGTAGTAATGTGCTATATGTGGGGTCCCCGTTGGCGTATGTGCAAGAGATTGTGGGGTCTGAGTCCCCGAGATTGGCTGGTGGGAGGGGACAAGCTGTTGTGAGTTGGCCAAGGGGTGCGAATCCCTGCGTATGAGAGCCTGGTGGGGGATCTGCTGTTGTTGGCGATACATGTTGAGGGAGGTGGGAGGAGGTGGCTGCGGGTGTGCGCGTGCGTGCGCATGTTCGTGTAGCATGTGCTGTTCTTGATAAGAGTGGTCAAGGGTGTCGAGAACAGGGCCAGGGCCACCACCATAAGCAGCAGGTGGGGCAGTTGCGTAGTATCCCGGCAACGAACCCGGGACCGAACCAGGTAACGAGCCCGGCAGTGGATTACCACTTGCAACAGAAGCTGCTTGAGACTGCCTTTCGCGTTTTGTGGGTTTCCGCCTCACGATCTTCTGCGGATACTTGCTGGAAGCCCTACCCCTTCTCTTCTCCTCTCTGAGGTAGGTACATTCGGAGTTAGACTTGAAGCATTGGCCGCACTGGGGCAGTCCGCCGTCGCATTTTGTGCGCTTTTGGTTGCATAGATCACAGGCCCTTCGCGTACGCTGTCGCTGTTTCTCAAGAGACTCTGGGATATCGCCCGGCGGGGGAATTGCCATGCCAGACATGAAATATGTGGAGGGGCAGGGAGGCTATGCAGTTTAGGCCGGTGATGTTGTCACTGTTGTTGGTTCTCGGTTCTCGGGTAACACCGGATGGATGCCGAAAAAGTGCCTGGGTGATCAATTGCGATTCACACAGGATGGTGCAATGTTCGAATAGGTGTGGATGGAGGGCGCGAGACACGGGATCAGCTGCTGGGCATGCTAAAAGTGCTGTGCGTCGCGCAAGAGCGAGTGTCCGGGGAAATATATATACACTGTTGATGGAGGGCACTCCTTTGGAAATAAATGTTGTGGAGCGGGCAATGAGCCGCTCTTTTATTTTGCTGGGCCTCGTTAGTTCGACCAAACCCCCTCAGGGCAATGCGGTGCGATTTCGTTGGCAATGGAGGAGAAGAAAGGCTCAACACCAGATTGAGTTTTTGGCAATTGAAGCAGGAAGAACACTCCAGCAGCACTCGAGGCAGTGAGCAGACAGAAATCAGGCAAGAGCAAAAGATAAGGGCATGAAAGAATCCGAAAGCCAATACGTTTTCACAAACACACACCGAGGCCTTGCTTCCGATTTTGTATAAAAACAAATATACACAGCACCAAGTACCTTCTCCGGCATAATATGCCCCAAGTGGGCCGGGGGAGACTTAGTATGAGGCCTGCAGGTTGGTGCTAAGGCATCGTCGTATGCCAGTTGAAAAATACCCCTTTAGGCGCATGCAGAGAAAACACACCGCGGCGGGGCTTGGAGGAAGTTTCTAAGGAATAGCGTGCTGATGGTGGGGTACACTGTGAGGGGCGGAGGGGTGTAAAATTAGTGAGGTTCCTGGAGAGCAGGGGCATGAAGGATGTGGGTAAGTGAATGGTTTAAGAAGGATCATTGGTACGAAGAATATAAAATTACGATGGTGTATTTTGTGTAGAGCCATCGTGGGGTGGAGTTCTATGTAGGAGGATCGTCAGACATACGAGTGTCCGGTATGTACGGGAGCATGAGGAGCATGAGGAGCATGAGGAGCATGAGGAGCATGAGGAGCATGAGGAGCATAAGCAGCATAAGCAGACTGAGGAGCATGAGAAGCGTATGTTATGTACAGGAAGCTGAGTGGAATAGCCACTAGAATGGGCGACTAATGCGGGCCACGAATGCGGGCCGCTGGTGTGCTAATGTGAGCCGCTTATTTCACGAGCGGCTCGCCGGTGTTTAGGCCAGCCAGGGCCAGCACGCGCGCCAATCTGCACGGTGGTTCCAACGCACATACACAGATGCTTGAGAGGGAGGGGGAAGAGGGGACTAATCGGCAACCACGAGGGACGATTCGGGGAATGCAAAAGTGGGCCGTTCGGGGAAGGTGCAGGGCCAGCCGTGCGAACAGACAGAGTGGGAGGGGGTGTTGTTTAAGTGTTAAAGTGTTACTTGATGGTTGAGCGGTTGACTGATTGCGTGGTTGAGCGGTTGAGTGGTTGAGAGTTCGAGTGATTGCGTGGTTGAGGCTGAGTGATTGAGTGGTTGAGTGAGTGAGTGGGTGAGTGATTGAGTGAGTGGGTGTGTGATGGTTGAGTATTTGCGTTTTTTTCGTTATGCCACCTATTAATATCCTCGGCTGTGGTGTATCTGTTTCCGCGGATCAGCCTGGTTTCGCAACAATAACAGCTGGGCGCAACTACGCCAGTTGACGGATCAAGCAGGCAATGCAAGCACAACGAGCGCCCAATAACTGCACCTGCTAGCATATGCAGGCAGTAAGCCCGGCCAGCGTGCGTGGATGTGCGTGGAAGGTGGGAGGCTTCGAGAGCATGTAGGGAAAGGTAACCTGGAGTCGCGGTAGTGTAATGGGTAGGAAGGTATATGTATTCATGACTATATGGAGATATATATATATATATATACATATATATAATATAGATACATCCATCTGTATCGGTAGATGTGAACGTCTAAACCAGATTCTGCACGTATGCACGCAACGGCGTGGATGCTCTGTGTACGTTATGTACGGGCCGCATGACACGGTGAACCACTACGGTGGGCCATATGATAGGTACGCTAGCGGACTATCCATAATCTGGCTCACCCTCTTCGGAAGATTGATACACCCAGCCGTCTCGGTTCCTCTGCCAGATCCATGGAAGGCCACCCTGCCCTCCGTTATCGCAGCGAGCCGTAGCGGTGGAACCCTTGTGCATTGTTCTATTGTATCTCCTTGACACGGTGGCTTTGAGGTTCGGGTGCATCAAGCGAGCCCACGCCCTGAAGGGACAGTAAAGGAACACGCCAGACGCTCAGGGATCTGCCGCATCTGGCGTGGTGCAGCAGAGTCGTGTGTGCTGCGCACGCTTTGCATGAGACCGCAGTGGTAATTTATTATATCCGAGGATATGCATAATACGCCCGAGTAGGTATATCTGACAAGTTGAAGGGTTGCGATAAGACTTCTTAGATGGGGGACTGCTTAGATTGAATACTTAGATTGGAGACTTAGATTGGAGACTTCTTGGATCGGAGACTTAGATTGGAGTCTTCTTGGAGACTAAATGATGTGGGTATAAGGCTCCTCAAGATATGAAGTGGAGACCTCCAACGCACGGTGTGAGCTCATCAAGATATGAAATATGAGAGATTAGATATGGTGTAAGATATGATGTGCAACTACTTAGACGCTATAGGATATGAGGTTTGACTGCTTAGATATGGTGTGAGCTCATCAAGATATGAAGCATGCTTAGATGTGAGACTCCTCAGAATATGCATAGATGTGAGACTCCTCATAAAGCATTAGATGTGAAACTCCCAGCTGTATATTTCCAAAAAACACTACGCAAAGAGCAAATACACGAGAATCATTTCAGGCCATTCAGTACACTCAGCTCCTCCTCCCAGATATCTCGCTGCTGCTTGAACCACTCGGGAAGCTCCTCCTCCTTGGGCAGCTTCACCTTGATCGTTGCGCTCTTCGTTTGGAACCAGTTGTTGTAAGGCCAGTAGTATCTCACAAGCCCTGGCCGCTGCTCCTCCTCCTCCTTCTCCGCCGCCACTGCCGCTGCCGTGGTGTCCTGCTTCTTCTTCTTCCTCTGTTCGGCCAGCCTCAACAAATTCTTAGGGATCTGAGGCGAACCAGAAACCGAAGAGTCGTTCTCCTCAGAGAGGTCGTCATCATCAAACACATCTTCAGGAAGTGTGGGAATATCCATTGGCGCCGCAGTCGACACCACCACGGATGGAAGAGTTGGAGATGGTGATGGTGATGTAGAAACACCAAACCCTTCGCACGGCACACCCTCGGCTATGCCTCCAATGGTGTCTTTATCCGCTTCCTGTTTGCTGAAAGACTTTCTCATGTTGAAGCTGTTGCGATGCACTTTTTTTATTATGGGTATGGTGCTTTTAACCAACCCCAAAGAACTCCTCCTCTCCACTACCCCCTCTTCGCTCCTGGGCTTGCATGTATTCTCCTTGCTCTCGTGGGGGATCAGTTCTATTGAGATCAGTTCAAGAAAGTTCTCCGCAAAGTAGTTGGACTTGTTGCCAGAATACAGCCTGTACTCATTCATTATGCTCGAGAAACTCCATTTCTGTATGTGCCGTAGGATACCTATCACCGTCTCCGTCTTATCCACGAGGAGCACATTGTGGTTGTTCGTGTTGAAGAATATCTCGTAGATGCCCGCAATGGTCCGCGGCTTGAACAACATCCAGTCCTCCATCCGGTGAGTGTCCTCCTGCTCGTGGTGTGGGCCAATCGCGCCAATTGCACCTAAATAATGCAGCTTGATGCCATTGTCCTCCATGAAGCTTCTGAACGTGCGTGGAGGTTTCTCCGCATCTAGCAAAATGAGCGACTTGAGATCCAGCGTTTGCAGAAATGGGTAGTTGAGAGGATCCAGTTTCGCACACCGGTCTGTTGGTTAGTTGATGTTGGCGACAACCTTGGTTGATCCGATCTGTTTACTTACATATACCTGTTTCCACCAGGCCAAAGTTCTCCGGAGGCACGAGCATTGTTGATGTCAATCAGACTTGTAGAAACGACACTTTTGTCAATGCAATCCACTTCAAATCAGGCACTACGGCCAATGACGTTTACCTGCTCCTAATATGGGGTACCTCGGTGAAGCGTGATGAGATAAACGACAAGAAACGGGTAAAACCGTTGCGCTGCACGGTCGTCACACTTTCCGGTTGCAGGTACGGAAACTTTTGGGTGTCTATACACGACAGAGTGAAAACTCATATTGGAGGCCCATACCATCAACAAGAAACTCCTGGATAATATAGGGAACAAGAAAAAAGCTTAACTTAATGGTGAGCCTGCCACTTACAAGTGTGAATAAATTGTCTATCTGTTGATGGCTGTTCCACTGGTTGTCTCCATTGGGTTTGGGTTCCCCACAGTCTGCTGCTCTTAAGTATGGGCCGAGCACGCAAGAGGGCCTGCGATGCTGCAGTTTCCGTTCACGGTTTCCTTCACTGTTTCGAAGCCGGTTTCCGGTCGCGGTTTCGCACGCATTACCGCAACGTGGATGTTAGAAGAGGCTGAAATATTTAGATGAAAGGGTATGAATTGTGGTTGACATTAATACTCCAGACAAAGTGTTTACTGAGTCTGTGGATAGTCGCCAAGATGAAGATTGCATTTCTGCATCCCGACTTGGGTATAGGTGAGTGAGATTCGGGTGGACAACTCGAGTAAACTTAGGTGGAGAGGTGGAAACATGGTTGAAAAATATGGCTCTTTTGCGGGTTAATTTGTGTTCTACAAATCAGAATTATGAAAACTAACAACTAAGGCGGTGCCGAAAGACTGGTTGTGGATGCTGCGGTGGGTCTCCAAGAGGAGGGCAACGAGGTGGTGATCTACACGTCACACTGCGACAAATCACATAGCTTTGAGGAGATCAGCAATGATACGATCAGATCAGAGGTGCATGGAGATTTCTTGCCCACCACGATTGCGGGGAGGTTTGCCATTGTGTGTGCTGCTCTCAGGCAGCTGTGGTTGACGATGTACCTGGTGCTCTCCGGCAAGGTTAGCGAGTACGACCTTATTGTGGTTGACCAATTGTCGTATTGCGTTCCCCTGCTACACTACTACAAGGAGAAAACCACCAAGATCCTCTACTACTGCCATTTCCCTGACCAGCTACTTGCCTCACACGACTCTGCGCTCCGTTCTCTTTACCGGTTTCTCTTCGATAGGGTGGAGGAGCTCACCACGGGCTGTGCCGACACCGTGGTGGTGAACTCAGAGTTCACCAAAAGTGTTTTTAGCAAGACTTTTTCGTCCCTTGCAAGCTACGACCCTCATGTTGTGTATCCATGCGTAGAGACGACTGTAGAGGTGCCGCAGTCCTCCGTCGAGGAGGTTAGGGCCTTCTTTGGCCAGAAGGAGTCCTTCTTCCTGTCGATCAACCGGTTTGAGCGTAAGAAGAACATTTCGCTGGCCATCAAGGCCTTCTCGGAGTTCCTCAAGACGTGCCCCAAACATCTGCAGCCCAAGATGAAACTGGTGGTTGCCGGTGGCTACGACGCAAGGGTGAGGGAGAACGTGGAGTACCTCATAGAGCTCGAGGAGTTTTGCCGGTCGCTTTCGTTGGAGCCAATCACCATCCGGGGCAAGCTCATCATGTACCCCAAGAAGTGCAGTGTGATCTTTTTGCCGTCTGTTTCCTCCGATACCAAGGATGCGCTCATCCACGAGACGTTGATGCTCCTGTACACACCTTCGTTTGAGCACTTTGGGATAGTGCCTTTGGAGGCAATGAGACAGGGCAAACTGGTGCTGGCTACAAACACAGGAGGCCCCTTGGAGACGATAGTGGACTATTCGAAGCCGGGGAACCGCAACACCTGGACCGGGTTCACCGTCGATGGTGATGACGAGGCATGGGCCGACACCATGGGCAATGTGGTGACCAACATGACCGACAAGGTGAAGCAGAAGGCCGGGGCGAGGGCTGTGGAGAGAGTGAAGGGGCAGTTTTCTAGGAAATACATGACCCACAGGCTGGTGGAGATCGTGGAGAGCAGCAGACCACGCCTCCTCGAATATGAGGGTTATGTAGAATTCACCCTGAGGGCACTGAGAGTAGGTTTCGTTGTGTGGGTGTCGTATATGGCGCGAGGGTGGGTCATTGAAAGGTTTTTCTAGTTTAGGAAAAAAACGAGGGTGATGATTCAGGGTGTACTAATATGCAATAAACTAACTATGTAGATACTCTTAAAAGTGGCAGTTTAATTCTCTGTATCTGAGACAGCCTCCTGGTTTAGTGATAGCCTCTCATTGGTGACCCTCATCAGACACTCTCTCAGGGTGTGCAAGGTGACCGGTTTCTCCATGATGTCGTTAAACACGCCCGAGTTCTTCGCCTCGGAGTAGTAGGCAGTAGCAGCCACGATTGGAGTGTCTGCGTTGATCGTTGCGGTGTTCCTGATGAGCTTCACCACATCGATGCAGTCGAGCTTCGGCAGTCTCAGTGCGGTGATGAGCAGGTCAAACTTGACATCCCCGGAAACCCGTCTGATCATGTCTGTTGGGTTGCTCACCAGCACAACGTCACACCCGAGCTGTTTGAGCAGCTTTCCGAGGTTATACCTGTGGATGGGGATGGGCTCACACACCAAAACGTCCAGGTGGAGAAGAAGCGTGCGGTTGGAGGAGGAGGATGAAGAGGTGCGCATCTCTCTGCCCGATCTACGCTGTAGAACACGCGAGAGAGGGGTGGAGACTCCCACCGAAGATGCAGAGGAGGGCCCCGTGACAACCGTCGGGCTCAGCGTCGGCGTCAATGCCATGGGTGCCTGGGCACTCCTGTAGGACATTGCAGGCTCGGACATGAGCTCCAACGGTGAAACCCTGTTGAAACCCCTATCGAAGCGAGACGTGCTGGGATAGGCAAGAGAGGCACGTGAAGTACGTGGCACCTTGGGCGAGGGCGAGCCAAACTCGGCAAGATTACCGCTACCACTACCACTTCCCTTGAGAGAGCTGGGAAGAGGAGCTGGAGGTGGGATGAAGGACCCGCCTCCAGACCGCGAGAGATGGCTGAGGGCCGAATGGGAGGAGGTGGTGTTTTGGGATTCCCTTTCCACGTCACCAGACTGACCGTCGTCCCAGTACCTTACGGTTGGGCTGTGTGCCATGCTGCTACTAGGAGTGGCAGGCCCGGAAGAGCCACCGCTCACACCGCTTCCACCACTCAGGCTGCCCACAGGAGAAATTGCCCTTCTGAGGGAGTTTTGGAAGGAGAGACCACGAGCCCTCAAGCTGCCCCCACTGCCAATTGGAATGCCACTTTGGCCACTGATACTGCCACTGACACTCCCACTGGTGCTCCCACTAGCGCTTCCCGTGTTCAACACCCCACTTACACCACCTGCACCACCTGCACCTGCACCACCTCCTCCTCCTCCTTCAGAGCCCGAGCTCGAAAACGAGGCCCTGTGCTCCATGTGCTCGCTCCTCAACCTCATGATCACGTCCTTATTCGCCCTCTCACCAGCTCCCACGTTGCGGAAGCTGAAGGAGCCAAACTCGGAGGAGTTGAGGTCGTTGAGACGTGAGCCACGCCGCTCTCTGGTGCGCGGGGTGGCCTTGAGAAACGAAATCGCAGGAGGAGTGTTGGAATCTGAGGAGGGCGGTACAGAGTCTGAAGGATTTGCGCTCGACGAGCCATGGTAGATGCCCAAAGAGGGAGAGTACCCAGGGGAGGAGTCAGAGTAATTCGCGGTACCCTTGTTGCTGCTGCTTTCATTACGATACTCCTGCTCCTTATCGTCAGCCATCTCCTCATCAACCATAAACACGCTCATGTCAGCACCTCGCAAGTCAAAATAGTCGGTGCTCTCTGGATTGTCGACCGATGGCACGAACGAAGCCTCCTCGTAAAAGAGGTTATTCCAGTCGATTCCCTTAAAATACGGGTGGGACATGATCTCTGAGGCACCGTGCGAACCGAGCCGGGAGGCCGGGTTCTTATCCAGCAACTTCTCTATGAGGTCACGTGCGTTCTCCGAACACACCTCGTCGAACTGCTGCTTGGAGAGCTCTGTGGGCCACTGGATCTCGCCGTTGAGGATGTTTTCAAACACACCTTCAGGGGTATCGTTGGAGAAGGGTGTGTATCCAAACAGAAACTCAAACAGAATGCATCCTATTGACCACCAGTCGGAAACTGCGTCCTGGGCAATGCCGGAAACCGTCTCCGGGGCAAGGTAGTCGGGGGTCCCAACAAATTTACGGGTCTGGGTTGAGTTATGCGGGTCAAAGAGAGCGAAGTTGGTGGGTGGGGGTGTCGACGACGAGCCATACTGGGGGGACGTCGAAACTGGTGGTGGGGTTGGCGTGTGTACACTGCTCACCCTGTGGGTGACTGATTCAGCTCCACCAACACTTCCACCGGCACTTCCACCACCCACCGAAGTGGCCAGAGGACTACCCGTATGGGGGCTCCCGGTGAGCGAGCTCCTGTTGAGCGAGGATGCTCTATGGACAGAAGAGGTCCTATGGAAGGAAGGTGCACGTTCTGGAGGGGCGGTAGCACCAGCAGATGGAGTGTCCCCGATCAGAGAGTCTCGTCTCTCGTCGCTACCGGCAGAGTCTCCGCTAGAACTCGAGCCATGTTTTGCCAGGCGCTGATCTTTGATGAAAGAGTCGAGATAGCTCCTCGTCGGGGACTCCCCGTATTCGGAGCCAAACATCGCACCCATAGAGGCGTTCATGGGGATGTTGGGCTTTACGCTCTCGACGGTGGGCGAGAGGCTAAAGGGGGTGACATTGCTGAGAGTGGCACGGTGCAGCCAAGGGGACTCTTCGCCAGACTGTTTACGGGTCTGCGATAGAGAGATGTTGGTGATCTGGGAGGTGTTTGAATCGCGGTGTTGGTCACTGCTGGTGCTCTCCCTGATGCGCTGCTGCTGTCTCCCCACAAACTCCATCCTCGAGAGGCCAAAGTCGGTCAGCTTGAGGTGGCCCTCATGGTCGAACAGGAGGTTATCCGGCTTGAGATCCCGGTGCACTACACCCTTCTCGTGGAGGTCATTGACGCCAACGATGGCCTCTGCAATGAACCGCTTGGCCCACCGGTCGTCCAGAGTGCCCATATTCTTGAGCAACGTTGCACAGTCGCCGCCGTTGAGGTACTCCATCACGAGGTAGAGGTACTCCCTGCTCTGGAAGGTGGAGTAGAGCTTGGCTACGTAGGGGGAGTCTGCCTGGGCCATCATGATGGCACGCTCGGCACGCACGTTGGTGACCTGGTTCCTTGCGATCATGTCTGACTTCTTGAGGGTCTTGATGGCAAAGTACTCACCGGTGGCCCTGCGGCGGGTCAGGAACACAGACCCAAATGCACCCTTGCTGATGGGTTTGATGATCTCGTAGTCCTTGATAGAGGGTGCCGACGGCTTCGACAGCGACGACGACACCAGCAAGGGCGAGAGCTGTGACTTGACGAGCGACGAGTCGTTGAGCGAAAGGTGGTTGGCAGAGTGCAGTGGAGAGTTTATGAGCTCCAGCGGCGTGCCATCACTATTACGGGGGTGTGAGGAAGAGGTTGTGTTGGTGGCCGTGGCCATGGCCGTGGACAACTCAGGGTTGGCCATTGTGGGGTAAGTTGGGGTGTTTAAGGCAGACGATACTGAGTGGCCGGAGTGGCCAGAGTAGGAGGAGTGAGTGGAGGTGGAGGTGATGGGATACGAGTGGATGGACTGCTGGCTGCTGGAAGGGCCATGTCCAGACTGTCCTGGCTGTCCAGACTGGCCTTGCTGGCCTTGCTGGCCTTGCTGGACTGATTGCGCAGTAAGCCCATACTGGCTAGGCTTACTGCTCATGCTCAAACTGGAGATGGCACTCAATCCCGTGATTCCACCCTCTGCTCCCAGCATCAATGGAGACAGCACCGGTGTGGAGGCACCCGAGCTGCCCGGCCTGTTGACCCTCGTGTTCCGTTGGATCGAAGTCATGGGGGAGCCGGAAAAGTAGTTGGGCGCGGGCGACGGGTTGCGCCTTGGCGAGTGGAAGTAGCCCGTGGATGTGGTGAGGAGCCTCGACCGGCGTGGCTCTGGCTCCTCGTTGAGCGTTGAGCCATGCGACGCAGCCGACGGCAGTGTGGCAATGGTGTTGGAGTGCTGGAGTGGAGGAGGGAGGATCGACTGGGACGATACCGACTGGTTGGGTGTCAGGGTGCGTAGTTCCGACTGCGGCGTTAGAGAGCCAGACGAATTGGGGTGCGGGGACGCAGGATGGGACTCGGGCAACGTGTCTGAGTTGAGGTATGAGAGGGTGAAGAGGGGTTGAGCAGGATGATCGGGTGGATCATCCTGTGACTGAGTGGCCTGGGGTTGAGTCCCCTGACACCTCTGTTGAGATCTTGGGTGAGACCGACCTCTGATGTCTGTGCCTCCAGAGTCGTTGATGCGGCCTCTGGAGAGGGGCCTCGACATTTCCACACTGTGGTGGTCCAAGTCGGAGCCCTGAATGACACTCCCGCCTAGTGGAGAGCTCGTATTTGGCCGCGATGGCAATGGAGACCCGCTCCGTGGCCTGATGGGGGACCTGTTGAAGGCGTGGTTTCGGTACACGTTACCTGCGGGAGATATTGGCCGTGGGGCATGAATGATGGGAGTAGCCTCTTCGTTCATGGTGAGCTCTTCGATAGCCTGTCTCGCTTCGATGGTTTGTTGGTCTTCCACCAGCTGACCCTCCACTGGCTGACCCATCACCTGCTCCCGCACCCGTGCGATGGTCTCCTTCACCGTCTGCAAAACCAAGTAATCCGTCTCCTTGTTGATCTTTTGGCTGTACTGAAGTGTGGATGCCAGCCTGTGGATCGCCTCGAGCTTCGCAGCCACCACGGCCATAGTGTCCTCTGTCAGCAACTTGATGGCTGGATCACTCGTCTCAGGGAACGTGGTGTCCAGGATGGTGTTAATGGCGGTCTGTGAGTTGGGCGAGTACGCAACCTGGATGTTGAGGGGGTTATCGGGAGAGACAACCTCTGCGGGGTTTATCGCAAGGGCATCGTCGCAGTACTGCAGCAACAGCGCAAGGTTTCTAAAGGGGAACCGCCTCGAGAGGGGAGCAGGTGATTGGGGGGAGTTGATGCTGACAGTGCTGATGTTGGAAGTGCTGATGCTGCTGGCACTGCTGATGTTACTAGCATTGCTCAGCGGATGGGGTGTAGAACCTCCTGAAGTTGGCAACGGCAACGGCAACGGCAACACCTTTGATACGCTGGGTGTCTTGGAGCCACTGCTCAGTGGGCTGCCTGCGAGTTGGCCACTCCTTGGATTCCCGCTGGAAGGTGAGCCAAAAGAGTGGCGACTAACAGAGGGCTGTCTCTGGGGCAACGGAAGAGGCACTCCACGGTACTCTGTGATGGAGGGCTTGGTGGAGGAGGCAGACGAGAGGGTCCTGTGGTGGAACGAGGAGATGGGCTGTAGTGACTGCAAGGACTGTGGGGGTAACGTAGCCACTCCCACGCTGCCTACCCTTTGGTAGTTGTCCTTGACCCACGAGTCTACCGGATATGCGTAGTTGGGTAGATCTGGCTCATCTTCATCGCCCGACTCTATCGCAAAGTCGTCGTCATTTCCTTTTAACTCGTCATTTCCTTTCGACTCGTCATTTCCGGGCCCCATGGGTACCCTCACGTTCATCCCTTCCAAACTATCCACGATCTGTTTGATCACCTTGCGGTGGTCAGCAAGCACGTCGTGGGTCGCCTGTACCATCTCCTCGCTGCGGTGTTCCACGGCACATAGCTCTGAGTGCTTTTCGAGCCACCACGAGGGAACCTTTTGCTCACAGATCCGACACAGTTCCTGTGTGGGCACGGGGACGGCGTTCTCGTCGATTATTCCAGCCTCGGTGAGCTGGATCAGGTACGACTCAAAGATGTTGACGCCAAAGCCGAGGTTTTGGATAAGAGGCTCTGCCAGCTCGAGAGTCACGTTCCTGATGGGTGTTGCGGGCTTGAGGATCCACATGGAGTGCGAGGGAAGGTGTGTGTGTTGGTCGTGGATCAGAATACCTTGGCCTTCCATCTCCAAAAACCCACCATCTGTCGAGAGGCCATCACTATGAACAGATCCGCCAACACCTTCACTACCGCTATGACCAGACTCACGATTATCATCACTATCCCCACCATTATCATCACTCTCCTCACCAGCAACATCCCCCTTCACACTATTGGTAGCAACTATAAACTTGACTCGGTAACTCGCATTATCGCTCATCATGATCTCCACAGCCCTGTTGAACACCTGCTGGTCCTCGTCGTTTCCAACGACAATCCGTGCCACAGGTTTGCCCTTGATGCTATCCACTTTGGTGCCAACGATGCTCTCCCAGTTCTTGCTGAGGAACTGGACGTTGCCGTCCAGGTCGAGCTCCATCACGGCGACGGGATTCTCCGACGAGGCAGCAACGAGATCACAGGTGGCCGATGCGGACGAGTGCGAGTCGGATCCTGAAGGAACACGCAGTATCGTGGAGTTGTTAGACGAGTGGTGCTCGAGGTGATGGGATTGAGAATGAATGGAATGCGAGTCGCTTTCCGAGTCACATTCTGAGTTGGAATGCAACTCCGGGTCATCATCCTGGGGCTTCAGAAGAAGGTGAGAGTGTGGGTGGATCCGTAGTTTGTCATCTATTGTTGGCACGCAGTGAGAATTGACGGTCTCGGTGCATGGGGAGACAGACCGCAATGGGATCGGTGGTTCTACCTGTTGCGTGGTTTCCTTATGGGGGGATTGGATGATTTCTTGGCAACTTTTTGTGGGAGGTCGCACGGGGTGTGTGCTATCTGGATATATATGGGAAGAGCTCTCATGGGAAGAGCTCTCATGGGAAGAGATTTCTTTATTGGCTGAGCTCTGTATTGTTGAACTCGCTATATTGGTTGGAGTCTCTCCCTGGGGTAAACTCTCTCTGTGGGGTATGTAGTCCTCATTCACCAACTGTGAATCGTTGTCCACATTGAAGTGGTTTGAGCCATTGTCCGAGCCACTAGTCTGTGCTGCACCAGACATCGTGATTCTTTTCTATTATATGCCTCAATTATACGCCTCTAGTGTAGGCCTTTGTATTTCACTGTGTACTGTTCGGTTGACTATGCATAACACCCTTCATGGCCAGGTTCCTCGATGACACTCGATAATTCTGGTGCTCGATAATTCTGATTCTCGATGATTCTGGTATTCGATGATTCTGGTACTCGATAACTCTGATGACTGTGATCGGATGATTCCAATTATACTCTTCTAAAGTAACTACCACCTCTGATCCATGCTCATCCACCAGGTATACCACAGGACACTGTGTATGAGCCACTTAGATGAGCCTATATGGGCAAATACCAGCCGTTAGCGAATATAACCCAATAAAACCAGACAGTCTGCAAATCACACCTGTTGAACGACCAATTCGTATCATTCGTATTGGTGGACACCATAAAAGATAAGCCCGGTGTGGTTCCCCACCACCTGTGTGTCTCTCCTGATTATGTATGGGCTCATAGATAGTGTACGAATTGGGAAGTGGAGGTGGGGTGCGTTGATATTATACTTGATAAGTTTGGAATATCGTGGGAGGTTTGCGGAGGGTGTGGAGGGTTTATTACTTCAAAAGGAGACAACACCCTCCATTTCTTATATGGAGGGTTTATTTCTTACATGGAGGGTGTTATCTCTTATATAGAGGCTGTTATCTCTTATATAGAGGCTGTTACTTCTTATATGGAGGGTGTATTATATGCGGGGGGGGTATTATATACGGAAGGTGTTATATATGAAAGATGTTTGAGTTGTTGAAAGATGTTTGAGTTCTTGAAAGATGTTTGAGTTCTTGAAAAATGAGTTCTTATTGAAAAATGTTTGAGTTCTTGAAAGATGTTTCCTATTTGGAACGCCTTATGATCTCTTAATCACCAATTAGGCTCTACATCACTATATAGCCAAAACCTCCACAGCACGTCTACGCTTGCAATTATATCATACTGTAGTCTCACCTGGCGAGGTTTCCTCTTCACTTCCCTGACTTCCAGTCTCCCACGGCTTGGTTCTCTGCTTCAACTCATTCTTGGACGCCATCTCGGATCCAAGCACAACGTCTGGAATCTCCTTGATCCCTGGGATCTCTCGCCCATTGACAATCGCATCCACCACTTGCTCATAATGGCTCGAATACGGTGTGTCTCCTGTTTGCCTTGCTCCACCCTCCGTGGGCTGTGCACCTCCTATGGTTTGTGTGCTGGATTGCGTGCTCGACTGTGCACTGGTTTGTGTGTTGCCTGTGTTCTTCGCATCCACCGCTTTATTCCTTGCCCACTCCTCATACTCCTCCAGGTCCAAGATGTTCCCCGTCTTTTGACAGTAGAAAAAAACCTTGGCCTGCTTCGTCAGCTGCGCCCTCTCACCACCGCCCACTTTCGAGGTGTCGATTTGCCCATCCTTCTCCGGTACCGCCTCTCCTTTACTCTCGGCAGAAAACACCACGTACTGCTCGAAAACCTGCCGAAGACCCTCGTTGTACTCCTCAAACGAGTCAAAGTCGTAGCCGTGAAACTCTTCAAACACTTCGGCCTGGGATTCCAACATGGCTAACCTCGAGAGATGGTATGCGGTTCCCGGAGTATGCAATCGATATGCTTCCTGCCTGTGTTGTATATATTCACAGATCCTTCAAATGGCTCTTTCCAAACTGCTTGGAATTCGCGTCTCTGAATATCAACAATCTGCAATTTAGTTGCCCTGTACATGAACATGAACAATCTGAGCCTCACCATGAGCCTCGATGCGCTTACTATGAGCTTCACTATGTGCCTGCTATGCACTCCTGACTGCCTCACTATGTGCGCTTACTATGCACGCTACGGCCCAGTATGTATCCGATGCCACACACACACCTTCCGCCACTAGGAAACCAAACTGGACTCTCCATAACTTTTGAAAACTGTCATAAACTTTACAATTTCATCCATCATAAAGCACTCCATACCTCAGGAGACCCCATCACCCAGTTCCATAGGGTTCAGTTCACGCTCAACCTCATTGACCAACTACCTCTCTACACTCCAACATCCAGAACCCCATTCGTGATTCATATATCAATGGCTACTTTGCTTCTCGTTGTTTCACTCTCTGGCTGTGTCTTTTCTACTATTCCTCCCTCCCCCCATACGCTAATACCCTCTTTTCCCTGTCTCTTCGCTGTGCACCTGGCCTACTATCCTCACTACCCAGCACGTCATAACTATCTTCCCAGTACTGTCTCCACTACCACCTTCAACTGTCATCTCCACTGAACTGTGTACACGCTCTGTGTTATCGGACCCAACCATATATTACTCACCAAACACTGGTCACCTCTTCGCCAAAACCTTCACCCACCTCTCTGAATCATCAACGGCTATATGCAACCGCAAGCGTGCATGAGCATATGCATATATCATGCGGCTAACCTGCAATAGCCTACGGTTGACCGATAGATAAAGTAGACGGGTAAAAGCAGATGGTGAAGGCCCCAACACCAAATGCGGTTAGCTTGGGTGATGTCGGCCAGTGTTTGGTGACGGTTGTGTGTGTTTTTTGGCTGCTGCTCACCATGCTTCTCATCCTTGCCCACCATTCTCATCGCTTCTCCCATTCTTGTGCGTGTCCACTTGCATAGAGAACTTGCGGTGCATCCTCCATGTTAACCCACCCTTGAAGTCATTCTCCAAAATTACCTCTTTGGGCCACTCTTCCATGCAACTGCCTGCTCGTTGGTCTCGATTTGCCTATACTACAACTTAGCCGTGGATCTCCAAAGGTGTCTTTTCCCTACAGCAGCCGATTTTGTTTTGCCCACCTACATCGAAGCAATCATTTCATCCCAGTGGGGAATCAACCTCATGTCTCAACACTACCTGCTCGATGATGACATAACTGCTTGATCAAAGGTAGTAGCCGCCTATTATTTCGCCTATACTGTGGAGGTGGGCTGGACCCCATGTGGTACACTTCAACTCCACTATATAGTTGCACTCGTTCTCGGTCCCTCCATCTGTCCCTCCACCTACCTGTGATGGTTTCTGCCACGTCATGACACCCAAAGAGGGCATATCCACCTGTACCAGGTGTAAGAAGCCATTTGACCTTTCGCAGCGACGAGGCAAAAAAACCTGCCTTGACTGTTCGATCAAGAGGAAGCTGCGCTACAGGGAACAGACCCAGGAAAGACATACACCGGACGCAAGGACGTTCACCCTCTTCAGAGAGTGGGTGGCCAAGCTTGCCAGAGCCAAGGATGAGGATATAGTAGAGAGCTTCAACTGTGTGGTGACGGCAAACTTTCTGCCCAGGTTCACCACCGAGTATGTTGGCGGAGGCGGAGCAAACAAAAGCAGCGCGGAGCATGAGGCTCTCCTCAGGAATGGACATAGGGGATCTATAGGTGGCTCCAGCACCGGTTCATTAGGTGGTGCGGGCGATTCCGAGGATGTAAGCGGCGAAACAACTGAATCCTATAGCGACGACGATCGTTATGAGAAGCACCAGTATCAGCATCAAAACCAGCAGCACGCACAGAACGACAGCCACGGAAAGATGGTGGCCGATATCCTTGACCACCACATAGGATATACTCACATTCCAGAAGTGAGCCCATTTGCGCACGACAGCAATCATCATACCAACTTTCTCTCGATCAACCATCAAACAACCGGATCCACCAGCCTTGGCTTGTCCAGTCACCCCACACAGTGGAGTGAGTGGGGAGCAGTGACCAGGGTGAACTACGAGCAGCCGCCGGCATCCACCGCCGCCAGCATGTTATCCGTGAGTAACTATCAGGTATCGAATAGTTTAAAGAACGAGGTGTCATTTCACTCCTCATCTCTGTTCCCTACCTCTCCTCTTTCCCTTTCTGGGCGATTGCCTCATTCCTTCTCGCCAATAAGCTCACCAGCATCATTAAACCACCAGGCCGCCCTTGGTCACTCCAGTCTGATGTATCCTGTTTCCATTCCTCAAGGGTCCAACTACGGGACAGGCGGGTCTCTAGGAAGCGCGTCGCAGTCGGCACATTCAAACTATACATTCCTGCCATCCATGGATGCGCATGCCATTGGGCATTTCCAAACAGATACATTTGCTCTGGAGCCTCCGACGACTCCTCTTCCATTACAATCAGTTCAGCAACAGCAACAGCAACAACTGCAACCACAACTGCAGTCACAACTGCCCTTTGATGGCAGTAGCACCAGCATTCGAGAAAAGATCAAGAGTGATGTCGGACTTGCAGTCAGAAGGACAATCATCCATGCCATTGAGAGAAACACCTCGCTTTCATTCGCTAGGAAGCAGATGCGCCTACGCCACAAAGCGTTCAACTGCATGTACTACTGTCGGGGTGACAAGGCCCATTCCAGAATGCGAGTCAGTTCAAAACAGCAACAGGAACGGCCAAATGGCGCTGGCAAGGTTATCAAGAGCGCCAAGCAGTTCAACTGCAGTAGTCTCCTCAATGTCAATTACAACGTGGTGAACGGGGCATTGCGCATTAGGTTCAGGCACAAGGCACACAGGAGGGGGTGACTAAAGAATGGCAAGAGAGGCGGACAGACACCACAGCGTAAGGGGACCACCACATGTGTAAATATTGGGTCCAAGGGGTCATACATAGGTAAATAGTTGAATATGAGCATAATATCCCATATGAAGAAATTCTTGTTCTTCCAACTATAGTGAAGTGAATGAAGCGCGCGTGATGTAACCCCACAATCTAACCAGCCACATGCACTGCCCACTTTGTTCGCATCCACGCGCTGTGACGTAGACGTACAATGTGGCTGTGTGGTGAAAGGAATCGAGGGAATGCCGGGGTAGGGAGCACACAAATTGATTCGCATGAAGAATCGGGTGTATTATAGGGCTGAAACAGTCTGTTATGAAGATATTCCCTGGTTGTCGTCATCACAACCTGTATTAGTCACTGTCATTCCTTATAGCTGTTGGCGCTCCTTTTTTGTATTTTTAGTGTAACCTTCCACGCTCCACGCTCCAACATACTGCGCTACACGGTACGGCACGCATAACGAAATCGGATCACCATGTCTAAACCACACTATGGAGGTGGGTACTCCTCAGATGAGAGCGGTGATGAGGAAGACATCAAGTTCTCTACAGATGATTACAATGAGGATGGGTTTGTTCAGCACCAGGTTGCGGGACTGCCCCAGCTGCCACAACTTCCCAAATTTGGTGTGGATGGTGGTGATGAACCGGAACAGAAAAGAGAGGTGAGCTCGGCTCAAATAAAGGAGAACACACAACAGCCAGAAGAGCACGTTGTGGAAGCAGAGATAAAAACTCAAGAAACTGGACAACATCAAGATAGCGAAGACGAAGAGGATATTGATGGCGCCACGTGGGAGCCTGAGCCTGTTAAAGAGACAGTGGAGTCGGGCTCAGAGTACATTGGAGAAACAGCATCCGTATCAGAAGACACGCATCAACTCAGCTCACATGATGCGACCCCTGCGGGCGGTTTAGTTTCCAGCACGGGGTTGCCTGTTGTGATTTCGCCTCCAGCACAGCCATTGTATGCTTTCCCAGACACTCACTCGTCGTCATCTCTTTCATTTGTCAGAGGGGACTCGGACAGCGAGGATGAAGCCTTGCCAGTTGAAGAGCCTTTGGCTGCTCAAGACGTGGATATGTTGGAGGTGCCCACCAGCAGAGGCTCTGAAGAAGCTTCTGTTGGTGAGCAATTGCATGGCGAGGGTGTGGACCACAGTGTATTAGAGGATATACATCACAGCTACGAGGGCGATGGTGAAGACGACCTCAGTACAACAAAGCACACTATGCAGTCGTCGTCGACTGGTTTAGCAGAGAGCAATGCAGAGGAGCCTGTACTGACACCAACCTCTACCAACATTGCAGAGTCTATAGTGGAGTCACCTCGAGGGGTCAATGAAGAAGTGGTTGGCGAGAACGTCGATGACTCCGATATGGAGGAGTCGGGAGACGAGGGTGCATGGAAGCCCGTGGTGAACAACAGAGATGCATTCATAGGGGGAAACCACAACAGAGACACGGTGTACAGAAAGCATGGGCGGAACGGCAACGCAGTTGGTGAAGATGCCGAAGGCACAGAATCAATTGCCGAGGAGCCACACGCCTATGCCCCCATTCATGAAGAGGAGGGGGCGGACAATTTTGCCAGTGGAGTTGAGACCGAGGATGCCTCATACATGGAAGGCACCTCATACGACGAGGATGCTTCGTATGCTGAGGGTGACGTTTCGGCGTCCACCGCTGAGTCTGCAGGCGGTGGATCTCACAGTATGGATTATGACAATACACCCGATGGGAGTTATCAGCAGAGTGCATCTGGGGAACATGGAGACGTGAGCGACACAAAGGGAGATAATAGCGCTGATATCAGCGGGGATATCAGCGGAGATATCAGCGGAGATGGTGATCTGAGTGGAGACACCTCTGCCGGAGACACCTCTGCCGGAGATATCTCAAACGGGGAACCCATGCGCGGTGGAATCCGCGACATTAGTGGCGCGTCATCTGTTCCTGTCACTGTTGTATCGCGAGAATCTGCTGTCACCGCCAGCACCATTAGCGCTCCTAGGGCATCCATCACCTCGTCTGTCAAGCCATCATATGACTTTAAGAAGATCATTGCGATGACCCCGGGCAAGCGTCTGACGGAGCTGCGGAATGCACGCGTGATGGAGTATGAGTACGATACCGGCCTCTCAACCTGGCTGTCTGCGAGCCTCACAAAGAATGGTGGTGTTGAGTCGTACCACGACGGGGACATTGGCCCCAACGTGAAGGAGGCGTACACCAGCAGCAAATCTCACCATAGCCACATGGGGGATATTGTGGGCGAGTTGGGGAGAACCACTACTATTATCAACCGGTTCACCGATCGGACGAAGGACAGGTTGGACCGGAGGATTGGTGGGCTTCTGAGAAAGAAGAGGAGCTGAGTGTACCACAGGGCATACAAATACATATACATAGACCGTACTTAGAACGTGGTGTTCATGCGTAATATAGTTCTAGGGGTGTGTTGGTTCCATGATCAGCGGGCCTGTATTCGAGGATATGGTCATAGAGTGTTTTCGGTAAGAGAGATAGTGCTAACTGTAGCAACTATGGAGTGCAGTTAACTTATAGAGTATAACCTATAGAAACACATTCCAAGAGTATGGTTTCTCTTTAAGAAACCCATTCACAAGCTAATAGTTATTGAGCGTATAAACTGGCTATATATTAAAGATGAGAAATAGCAGGTGGGGATGGTGGGGATCGGGGGTTTAAATAGAGTTTGGGGTCCTTGTTTGAGGTTTTTGTTGAGAGGGCGGGGTTTGTTATGGCCATGTTTTAGGCCCTTGTTCAGTTTTTAGTACCTTGTTGAGTTTTTAGTCCCTTGTCCTCTGCATATCATCAGCTGGTAGTCACAGCGACTAGTCACATCTGCTAGCTTTAGCGGCTTATCTTGTCCGGTAACTATGCCCTTGTTCACTGAGCTTGTGCTTTTCTGGGCTTAGTTGTGTTGTGTTGTCACAGTGACATTGTTTGTTTACCTCGGGTTGCCACGACAACAAATGGACCTGGGTCTACTGACGCAGACAGAGACATAAAGGCTGATGTGGGTGAGGGATAACAAGGGAGGTCAAGGGAGGTCACAACAGGAAAGCATAACGGTAGGGCATAACAGTAGGCATCGTTGACGGAACGATACACTCACAAGACGGAACAATGTGGAAAGACAACTCAACAGGGTGCAACACAGTGTGGCATCTCTCTCACACTCTCACAAGACTCTCTCTGGAGACCATCTACATCAACTTAACTATGTCATGTTCTCTATTAATGATCCATGCATAAGCAGCAGCAGATATCACATGCATAACCGGGCCATACGCGCTAAGGGGCTTCCATATCATGCACTATTAACCTTCCTTGTCATGCACTATGAGGCTTCACTCGCACCCTTCGTTAACCTTTGTTCGTCTCCTCCCACCGATAGCCGCTTCCAATCATCCGTAACCGTATAACAGTAGGCGTTGAATGCATCACCAACCTTTCCATCCACTTCATCAACGATGCAATTCCTCTCTACCCACTCCACAATGCAACTCCTCCATCCACTCCATTCACAATGCAACTCCATCATACACCCACCTTCTCTAATCTTCTCTCTCCGTGCCTCCTCACCTCTGCATCCATCAAATCCCTCACCCTATGGCTGCCCGCTATGCCTATCGCCAAAAGACTTTCAAGCCTATCCAGTGGCATCCTATCCTCCATCAACAACATCGACATCTTCTCCGATTCCCCCACGATCCCCACCGTGAGGAACGGCATATCATTCTCCTCCAAAGTGTTGAGGTCCAGCAACGGCGACGTGTCGTACAGCCCAGCCGTCACGCTCGAGATATAATCATACATGGCGATTCCCGCATCAATCAATGCCAACGTGATGGCATTGCAGCAGATCGAGAGCAGTCCACCGTCCAGCGACAGCACCTGCACGTTGATCTCGATACTCGTCCTTGCGTAGTTCTTCATCACAATCGCCTGTTGGAACGTCCTCTCCAAAATAGTGTTGAGCTCTTGAATCCTTCTGTCGGATCCCCTGGTGGTTTTGCGCTCCGCCGTGGCAAAGGGAACGATCGAAATGGCAATCTTCAGCGTGGCCCCGGTGTTGCTCAGCTGCGACCTGTTGCTAGGCTCCCCAGGCCCGTTCACGAGGCATATCACCTTGCTGTTGCCCTGTTGTACGTATGACGAACCATCCGACGACGCCGGGTGTGTGTTGATCTTGCACTCAAATTGGCGGATCTCGTTCCACCTACGACCATCCACCCGCAATCCTTCGGGAGAGTATAGCTCCAGCCGTGACATGGTGAATGTATGAGATAGTCAATTAGCTGTATGAGTGTGAGCTGTATAGTTGTGTCAATGATTATGATATATACTGCCAACAGAAATTATAACAAAAAGTCTTTCTGTTATTTGGCTAAGAACACCGTGACGCTTAATCTGGTTCATTAAACCTCCTCTCAAAGAAGATATATATATTGGTGGTATCTCCATATTATAGTGCATCTCATCTGGTGAAAAATATACGCATATGCGTGGTTATGTAAGCACTTATGCCAACGAATCTTGACAAACATACGAATATTAATAGAAAATATATAAAAATGGTTAAAGTACATATATATGATGCTCATTATTTGTTCTTCTTCTCCAACTTGTGGGCCTCAGATAAGCTGAGGTCCCGTGCCCTTACATCCTGGATGAGGGCACACAGTATCAGTGTGTTGCATACAAAGAAGCCAACACTGGCTAAGAAAAGCCCCGGGAAGAAAGTTGAAACACCCAGAAACTCGAGCTGATAGGCGTAGTAGAGCCAGGTGGCCTGTGTTAAAACCCACATTGCCACCAAGGCTAGGCCATTGCGTATGGAGATGGTGGTGTTGAGCAAGAAAAACGGCAAGAAACACAGAAACCAGATGAAGTACTGC
Source organism: Kuraishia piskuri (assembly GCA_030567595.1). Taxonomy (NCBI): domain Eukaryota; kingdom Fungi; phylum Ascomycota; class Pichiomycetes; order Pichiales; family Pichiaceae; genus Kuraishia; species Kuraishia piskuri. Next base: position 90,687 of record JAJLSM010000025.1, read on the forward strand.
GAGGTGATCACCTTATTGTACATGACAAAGGCAAACGTCTGGATGAAAAATGTGCTAGTGATGTCAATATGGGCCAGCTGGAGCGGGATCAGCAGTCCAGAGAACAGCAACTGTGGGACGAATGCCACTGACTCGAGCTTGAAGGTGTGGCCGAGTACAGTTGAAAGGGGTGAAGGGGATGCTGTTCCAGGAGACGCTGTGCCTTTGCCGAGGTATTGCAGTGCCGAGTTGAAATACAACGACACATTGTATATGGAAAAGTTGTGCCTGTGGTCGAGACGGGAGAAGTGGTAGAGATAGGAGTGGTTGAGGAACTCGTGGCCATACACATAGAACATGAGGTATGTGAAGAAGGAGAAGGAGATCACCACCCCAATGGCAAACTTGTAGATCTTAGTAGATGAGGTGAATATACCCCAAAGGGAAGGCGCGGTGCGGGTGCCCTTGGTAGGAGAGGCCTCGCTGTGTAGGTACCACACCACACTTGGCACATAGATTATGGGATACATCTTGAAGTGGATGGCCAGGCCGCATAGCAGGCCGCTCACCACGACGTAGCCTTGTAATAGACAATACAAAAACCCCATCACCATCACTGTGAGTATGCTCTCTGAGCTGCCGCGGGTGCTTATGGTGATCACCATGGGATTCAGCAGCCAAATGGAGGAGAGCAGTAAGAGCTTTGTGCGGTTGTTGTTTTTCTGCAAATGGGTTTTCTTGCTCATGATATCCAGTATCAAGATTATCAGCACGCCGGTAATGAGGTCGCTGCCCATGAAGAGGAACTTTCCAAATGATTTGCACACGGTCTCGTTGGGCACCAGCATCCATGACAGCAAAGGGGTGTATCTATACGTCTCTCTGAGATACGGGGACAATCCACGGTGAACGTAGCGGGCAGCGTCTGAAAAAACCATGTAGTCAATGTCTGTGTACTTTACCTCCATGTGGGTGTCCTGGTATAGTCCAAAGAGGAAGAAACCTATACGCAAGAGCAGCGATGCTGCGATGAGTAGGGTGGTCATGATAATGGTTGTGGGAGGTGATGGTTCTGATGGTTCTGATGATTCTTCTCGGTATTTGAATGTGTATTTTGTACTTTATATCACCCGGTTTTGGGTTTTCGGTATATATAAAAGTATATGTTGAGTTGATGCAGTGATTTTTCAATGAAAAGTATATGCATGTAAGCAGGGCAGGAAAGGGCAGGACAGAGCCACACAGTGGACTGAAAAGAGCAACCACCAGTTTATCAGCAATAATCAGAGCAATGAACAGTTCACAGCTAACCAAAGACCGGTGGTTTCCAGTTGATCATAGCAAAAATTCTTATAATCTACGACTCCACCTCATCCCACCCCACGGCTCGGCCGAGACGCACAGGGCCCGATGCGCATAACCGTTTGCGGTAAGTGTTTAATATGCGCTACTGCTTGGCCGATAAGTTTTAAGAGGAGCGTTGGTGTCGATTGATCATATTGACTCATTGGCGATTTCTATACCCCGTTGACCCATTGGCAATTGACCCATTGACAATTCCTATATCCCATTGAACCATTGGCAATTGACACATTGACAATTGCTATATCCCGTTGACCGTTGACCCATTGACCCATTGATCCCTCCACAATGCCTGCCACTGAGACTCTCTACTTTGCCTACTGGTGAGTATTATCTCTATATGTAGAGAGTGTATTGATATCTATACACTCTATCTATACAGTCTGTCAGCCTATATATCTATACAGTCAACAGATAGCTATCTATATTGCTAGGCATACTAACCCACAGTATCATCCATATCCCCATCACCCTCCTCATTGACTCGTGTTTGGTGATCCCCCCACAATACCGTGTGTCCCTTCAGCAATACCTGCTGGACTACCACCTTGAGACAAACAAGGACTTTCTGCTTGCGGACCCACCGTTATGGTTGGTTGTGTTTGGAGGGGTTGAACTGGCCCTCCAGCTGCCGTTCTTTGTCTACTACGTGATCAACTACCTGTATCTCAAGAGTGACGAGCGTGCCACGCCCTTTGTGCTGCTGTACGGGTTCAACGCCTCGCTCACCACGCTGGTTTGTATTGCGTATGTGATCTTTGAAGGCGAGAAGTACGGCCTCAACGACGTGGAGAACATCAAGCTGGCCACGGTTTACCTGCCCACCTTGTTCATGCCCTTCTACATGGTGGTGGACAGCCTGCAGAAGATCCTTGACACCTACGAGGTCAATTCGAGGTTGTTGGCGATTCAGAAGAGGAAGTAGTGCTATCTACTATAATGGCATGATCAGATCATTTAGATGATAGTTGTGCAAAATTGTTCTCATCATCGGTATAATACTAGCATTGGTATATACATATACAATAGCAAAACTATACTATGCTGGCCACTGCAAGTGCATCATCTAGTTGTACTTCTCAATGAGCTCATTGACGAGGTCAATGTACCTGGTTGTTAGTGACCGATGCTATGTAAACACGTAAGATCCATATGATTGCTCTGAAATACTCACTTTTGCTCGGCATCCTCCTGGCTGATGCCCTTGTTGTCCTCCCACGCTTGCCACTTGTACTTGTTCTTGAACTCATAGAAGCTTGGCTGGGGAGTGGTGTTGTCGCCAACGGTGGCCTGCTTGTAGAGGCCATAGAGCTGGAGCAACTCGTCGTCGTTTGGACGTTTGGTGAGCGCAGAGACGGCAGCCGCCTTGGTTGTTCGTTAGTATGGGCAGTGATAAATGGTGTGTTGCAGTGGGACCCTTTTAAAAGATGGTTTCCATCGTCTCTACTTCCCCAATTCCCCAATTCCCCAATTCCCCAATTCCCCACTCCTCTGGCAAATCCTTCCACCAACGACTGAAAACTAACACCCTTCCCACCTCTCAGGTCACCTCCTCCTACATACCTTGTCTGTGAATTCCTGAGAAACCATTTTTGATAATGAATACTGATGTCTCAATAACCACCACCACTCGCTCCAAACTTCACGCTCTCTCATATATCCCATTGCTCAACGTCCAAACGGGTCTGGAAGCGGGGGGTGGTCTCGCAGGGCATCTCCAGGTGCTTTGGTATTATGGGAAGGGCTTACTGAGGGGAGAGAGTGGTCGTGTGCGTGCCAGGTTCTTGGGTGTCTAGCATGTGAGACTATACAGTATAATATGGTATGAATATGAAAAAAAACTATTATGGTATACTATGATATATCACATTAAACTATATTCTATTATAGTGTCATTTATGTTGAGGGTGTATCTTCATGTCTTACTACGTCACACTACGTCACACTATATCACACTATATCACACTACATCACACTATATCATCCTACACCTGCTACACCTTCCTACACCTTCCTACATCTTATACCATAGTATCCATACACCAGTTCATGTAATAATGAGTGATTTCAACCAATCCCTCTGTCGTTTCATATATAATCATTCAGATAATAGTTATTCCACCAGTATTCAAAACACACTGCCCTTAATATCTTAACTGTTTTGAGTACCCCGCTAACCGTGGTTTGGTGAGCTGCCAAGACATGCCGTGTCAGTCTGCTGGTGTCTGCTGTTGTCTAAGTTTCTTGGGCAGTCCACTACCTTTGAGCCTTACACTCTATTAGATAGAGCTTAAATACACAGGGCTTAAATAGACACCCATAAACATGGCTATCTCTACAAAACATACAACTATAATATCAATAATATAATGGTCTGGTTGATAAGAAATGTAAACCCGCGTAATCAATAATAATCAAACCATAATCACTCAATAATCCTTAACTCACTATACACCCTTCACTCCTACTGCCATTTGACGTGTCATTAGCCATCCAATAACCTCCCAGAGGATGTAAGCCAAAGCAGAGGATAGATAGATAGATAGATATATGGGGGCATGGAGAGAAGTTTGGATGGGAAATATTGATAAACACATATCTTCACAGGCATAACACACCAATGAGATACTTCGCATACTTGAGGCAGGCCCAGGAGGTGCTGATCAGGGCAAACAAGGGAAACCCAACGGGTATCACGGGCCTATTCCAGCACCCAAACCCAAGGCCCACTTTGATAGCGCTCTACAATGCCACGCTCAAGGAGCTCGACGCAAAGATCCCCAAGGAGTCCGTGTATAGGCAGTCTGTTGAGACCTTCACAAAGCAGAGGCTGGCCATCGTCGAGCAGAGCGAAGTGGTTGAGGAGATCGAGGGTAAGATCGGCTCGGGGCTGATCGAGGAGGTGATTGTGCAGGCCAACGACGAGCTGGAGCTCGTGTCCAAGATGGCCGAGTGGAAGCCATGGGAGGAGCTTGAAGAGAAGCCACTTGAAGACCAGTGGACCTATTTCGGCAAGAAGATTTAAATGAACGGGCGAGATGGGCGAGGTCGAGGCAGAGTTGGGGTCACATCGATACATAGAAACAATAAACGAGTATGAGCATACTAGGGTGGAGAGTACATGCCATAGTGGACAAAAGTAGATAGAGTAAAGCAGACAAATACTACAATGCATCATAGCAGAGCACCACAATCGTAGCTAGACCGTCTTGTTTCTCATGTCTATCTACCAATTGACTCTGTATTCTTCAACATTGCCTTTCTTGGTGAGGAGCTCCAGCTGCATGGCATCGCATCAGCAGAGGAGATGAAATTTACAGCAACGTGTATTCCTCCTCGCCAATTGGGAGTTTCTTTCGCCAACCATGTCCAGAAGTTTGGCGTTTGTGAAAAGTATTGGAGGTTTTCATAGTGTTGTGCCAGCTAGTCGCAGGCTCTGTACCTTAAACAGTAATACTGCAGCCAACATCAGACACATTAGCAAATCGGCTCCAATTCACACTTCACGTGCCCAAAGTGACAATATGATGGGGATCCTAAACAAATTGGGCCTTAAGAAGGGCAGGCTAGATGTTCAGAAGGGTTCGGGAACCACGGTCAAGCCTGTTGTGGGGAAGGGGAAGGCTGTGGCACCCGCCAAGCAAGAACCAGTTGCTCAAGAGCAGCCATTGGGCCAAGCTGGCGAATCTGAATTTTCAAAGTCCCTCAAGTTGAAGAGCCCCATCGTGTGGGTCGACTGCGAGATGACCGGGTTGGACGTGTGGAATGACCATATCATTGAGATATGCTGCATCATCACCGATAAGGACCTCAACATCGTGGATGAGGAGGGCTACGAGAGCGTGGTGCACTACGGGAAGGATGTCATGGAAGCAATGAACGAGTGGTGTATTGACCACCATGGCAACAGTGGGCTAACTGCAAAGGTGTTGGAGAGCACAGACAGGACGTTACAGGACGTTGAACAGGAGCTCTATAACTACATCTCACAGTACGTGGAGAAGGGAGACGGCATACTGGCAGGCAACTCGGTGCACATGGACCGGATCTTTATGGTGAGGGAGTTCCCCAAGGTTATTGACCACTTGACGTACCGCATCATCGACGTGTCATCCATCATGGAGTTTGGCCGCCGCCATAACCCTGCGTTGATGAAGTGCTGTCCGCCAAAGAAGGGAGCCCACACTGCCAAGCTCGACATCATAGACAGCATCAACCAGATGAAGTTTTACAGGGACAACTACTTGAAATCGCCGCAGGAGACGAAAGAGTTTGTAGACGACGTGATGGGGAGGTAGCCTATGGCCTATGTTGTGTCTTGCTTACCCTGTTCTCGCCTCTCACTGGAGACTCGTACGGGGAACGGGAATCTACGCGCCTTCCAGTCACACATCTCGGTCTTTTTCCAGGCTCATTTATCTGCTTTTTAACGATTGCCACCGCTCTGTGTTGCCGAGTTTCTATTTGATCTCCTGGTGGTTGGTTTCTCCCTTTCGGACTACCGGTCCTATCACACTTGAATTCCGGCTCAACATCTTTCTCACATTCTTCCCACATCTTCATTTCTAATCGCCTAATCTCTCAATAGAAAATGTTCATGATATCTAACAAATGTTTATTATGCTTAATCTAAATCTATATTATTACCATAATTTTCCTTAAACCCTCGAGGCTCTACGCGAGCTCTTGGATTGTCTTGAGCGCTCTCTCTCAAGAGCCAACTCCTGCTTCTCACTGTCAGAGGCAGTTTCACCCTTGACTCTGTTCTTTGACTTTGGCACTCTGGCCAGCCAGTAGAGGAACACGGTGAACATCATGTTGATGACGATGAAACAGATGAAGATACCCCAGTTACGCCATCTCTGAGAGTACTCGGAGCCCACGCCTGCCAAAAAGGTGTTGGTCTCGCTCATCGTGCAGAAACTACACGAATCGGTAGCGTTGGGGTCAACCACGTAGCCGCCGGCAGCACTCATCCAGTCGTTCATGAACTCGCCGCACGTGGAGCCGTGTGGAGGGTAGATGGTGACGAGCTCGTTGTGCGAGCACACCACGTTGGTGTTGGCGAGACCCGTGGCCAGGATCGACTTGACCCAGTACGTGAAGGGGGACACTCTGTACATGAAGACCCAGAAGCCGGTTGGCTTTCTGAGGACGCCGCAGAAGTTGAGGGACATCGTGAAGAAGAGGGACGACACGTTGGCCGCGTTCATGTAGAGCTCCATTCCTGCAACACACATCTGGCCCAGGGTGGAAGCATACACGTAGAAGGCAATCACCAGGAGCCACACGAGAGCACCTCTCTCGTGCACGGTGTCGGTGACAACGGCGTTCCTGTAGAACCCAACAGGGTAGTACCAGCAGAAGAAGCCAATGGTGCCGCAGAGCACCTGCCATGGCACCTCTGCGGTGATCTGGGCGAGGATGAAGGCGACCCATGAAAAGGTCTTGCTGGGTCTCTCACGCACCTCGTAAATCTCTCTCTGGGACACGTAGTGGGGGAGCATCTGCTGCACGAGGGTGTTGAGCACAACGAGGAACATGAAGCACGAGAACATCTGGTTCTGCAGACCCTGCTGTGACTTGTCAGCTCTGAAGAAGGAGAACCCGTTGAAGAGGGCAGAGGAGAACGCCAGGAAGATCTTGGACCACAGGTACGTGGGTGTACGGAAGTACTGCTGGAAGACACGCTTCACCACGACAAAGTACTGGTAGGTGATTGGCGTGGCAAACTCCTTGGTGCTCTCTGGGCTCGTGTCCTTGGGGAGGTGCACGAGCTTGGCCTCCATCTCGTCCAGTTCGTCTCTAATCGCCTGTCTCTCTGCACTTGCGAGCCAAACCTCGTGGTAGTCCTGCTTGGCATGGGAACCAGGAGCGGCACCAATCACCTCCAGCATCCACTCGGCTGGGTTGGCATTGGCAGGACACTGGTCAGCGCCGTTGCGTTCGAAATAGTTGATCAAGGTCTCACAGTTCTTGCCGAGGTCTCCAAAGTACACGGTGCGGCCTCCCTTGGCCAAGAACAGCAGCCTGTCGAACTCCTGGAGCAAGATGGCAGAGGGCTGGTGGATCGTACACAGGATGGCCTGGCCGCTGTCGGCGAGCTTGCGCATCAGCTGGCAAATGGACCAGGCGGTCTGGGAGTCGAGACCCGAGGTGGGCTCGTCGAGGAAGAGGAGCAGCTGGGGCTTGGCAGCCAGCTCCACACCAATGGTGAGACGCTTACGCTGCTCAACGTTGAGACCCTCACCGGCAACACCGACGATGGCGTCGGCGTATGCCTCCATCTCGAGGATGCCAATGACGGACTCAACGTACTCGTCCTTCTCGGCACGTGACACCGACATGGGCTGACGGAGATAGGCACTGAAACGGAGGGCCTCACGCACGGTGGAGGTCTTGAGATGCAAGTCCTGCTGCTGAACGTAACCGGTACTACGCTGGAACGAGTTGTCACGCAGACGACCGTTGACAAACATGTCACCGGTCACCACACCCATGGTGACTCTGTTGGCGAGCACGTCCAAGAGGGTGGTCTTACCAGCACCGGAGGCACCCATGAGCGCGGTGAGGGTGTTGGGCTTGACCCAGCCATCCACGTGGTTGAGGATACGCCTCTCCTCGCTCTTGATCTTGATGTCGTAGCACACATCCTTCCAGTGGAAGATGTCCTTGCCTGCAGCGAGCTTGAAGTCGGGAGCCTTGGAGGGGGAGGATGGTGGGGTGTTGTCACTCGAGTCCTCGAGGGAGAACTTCTCCACCTTGCCGCTCTCCTCGTCCACCTTGGTCTTGGCGTCTATGAGCTTTCTCTGCTTCTTCATCTTGCGCAAAGTCTCCTGCTGGAAAACGAGCACCTCTCCCTTCTGCATGGCACCCTTGTTGAACTCACAGGCAGCCAGGTAGACAAACAGGAAGAAGATGATGAAAGCCAAGGTGATGCCAAAGTTTCTCCATCTATGGCGCTCGTAGTACTGGAACGAGAGGTTGACAAAACGGGTACCGGAGACGTATGCCTCACCGGGGATGGAGCCAACGGGAGTACACACCTGGTTGGAGAGGTCAATGTTGGGGTAATCCGGCCCAGAGGGGATGAACTGGGAGCACGAGAACTCACGGCCGGTGAACTCATTGGTCAGCAGTGCCTCAAACACATAGGCAATGGGGTTAATGTAGTTGATCCATCTGCACCACCCGAGCATATCGGGAGTGGGGATGGTGAACCCGGTGAAGATGGTGAGGGCAAGCAGCAGCGACGTTGCAGGTGTCATGGCCTCACTGAGCGTGGCAAAGGGAGAACCAATGGAACGGAACAGGTGCGACATGGCAAACGTGGCGGAAAGGTTCATGAGCCAGTAGTAGAAGAAGCGGCCGGGCTCTCTGCGGAAGTGCACCATGAAGTAGAACACGAGGTTGAAGGCGATGGAGGTTGCGAGCTTTGGAGGGATTTCGGTGATGATGGAGGCGAGGGCGTTTGCCGAAGGGTGGTAGAGGGCATACGTCTTGTGCTTCTCAACGATGTCACGGGCCTCAAAGATGGCGATGATCTCCAGAAGCGACGAGAAGGCGTTGAACAGCACCGAGAAGAACATACACGCCGTTCTCGAGAAGAAGGACTCCGTGTTGGGCTGCAGGTTGTAGAAGAGAGACGAGAGGATCAGACCCATGATACTGTTGGCGATGACAGACACGAGGGTGATGGATGGGTCACGCTTGGTCCTCCAGATGTTACGCTTCATCAGGTAGCGCACCTGCATGAAGAAAGACTGCTTGTAAGGGGACGCCTTTCTGGTGTGGTTGGCCTGCTTGGCCACATGGGAAGCGCGGAACTCATCCTTGGACGAGGTGGTCTCGCACTCCTTGAAGTAGGAGTCGATGCTCTCCACGAGCTCGGCCCTCTCTGGAGAGTTGCGCCAGTAGTCGGAGAACTCCTTGGGGGTTCTGGGCACCGCATGCTCAAAGCCCTTCCGCACCACTCTCTCGGATGGGTTCGTCAGCGAGGTGAGGAAATCGGCCGTGGTCTGTCTGGCAGGACACTCGTACCCCATCTTCAAGAAGAACTCCTTTGCCCTGTCGCCTGGGCCGTAGAAGATCTGGTAGCCCTCGTAGAGCACAACCACGTTGTCAAAGAGGTCGTACGCATCCTGGGAACACTGATAGATGGCGATGAGCGGGGTGGTCTCGAGGATGAGCGCAGAGGTCTTGAGGGCCTTGATGAACTCCAAGGCCGTGGCAGAGTCCAAACCACGAGTTGCGTTGTCCCAGCACTGCAGCGAGGAGCCACACAGCGACACCTCGGCAATGGAAACACGCTTTCTCTCTCCTCCAGAAACACCTCTCACAAAGTCATTACCTACCTTGGAGTTACGGGTGTGCAGCAAACCGTACGTGGCCATGTACACGTCCGTCATGTGCTGGGCGTACTGGGCCCTCGTGACACCGGGGGTTCTGTTGTGTGGGGTCGAGAGCATGGCTGCAAAGTTGAGTGTCTCGCCAACGGTCAAGTGTGGGAAGTGTGCGTCTGTCTCTGCAGAGTACACAACCTCACCTCTGTAGTGTCTCTCGATGTCCTTCTGGGTGAGGCCGTTGTAGGAGATCTGGGACTCCTCGCCAACGTGGAAACCGTGGGTATGGGCGGAGATGGTCTTCAAGAGGGTCGAACAACCGGCACCTGGACGGCCCAGCACAACGGTGAGCGAGCCCGGCTTCATGAGCGCGTCCATGGGCTTGAGGATGTCAAAGTACCGGTCGGCACTGGGCATAAGCTCAGCAACGGTGTCCTTCACCACCTTGTAGGGGAAGTTGAGCACGGTTGGCTGGAAGTCAGCGTCCGCAGCAACACCGTACGCCCTCAGGTCCTTGTAACCGATACCGAGGGTCGAATGGTGGTAGTACTCCTCGTCGCTGTCCATGAGCTTCCTCATGTTTTTCACCCACAGCTTGCTGTCAAACTCGTCGTTGTTGGGGTCGAGCTTGGGGTCGATCTCGCCGCTGAAGGTGCTCACTCCTTGGACTCCCGACATCGACGACATCGTGCGGATGAGCTCATGGGTGGTGGACTTGAGGATTGGGCGGCCGTCCTCAAACGCCGTGGGCTGCTCATTGCCGCTCTTTCCGCTGGTGTTGGAGCCGTTCGTTAGCTGCCTTGCGAGCTGCCTCACCTGTTCCTCGGCGTTCGCATCAAACCCTTCGTAGGGTGCCAATGACTCAGACGTCTTGACAGAGATGGAATCGGAATTGTCCGACATTGCGGTGGTGGAGGGGGGGTATATTTGGTTAGATAGTTGAGTGGTTTGCTTTATTTCGGGATGTGCAAAAGAATAATGCAAAGGGGTATATATCTATCAACAACAGAGAGTGAGTGTATGTGTGTGTGTCTGTCTGTCTGCTGTATCTCGTATATGTTGAATCGTTTTCGTGTGTATGCAGATGCTTTTGGTATAGCAAACTGGCAGCCAGTAGCTAACACAACGAGCAACGAAGATATTTATAACGCAACTGCTAGACGGGGGGGCTGAGTGGCGAAAAAGAAAAACGTCAAAAAGATGATCCGCTCGAAAATGTCCACTCCAGGGTGTTGTAGGGCACACCGTATGTGTTTTGGAACAGCCACCGTGAGTTGTCGGTATATGTATTGGTTTGCATGCAAAGTGGTGGGCCGCTTTTAGTATGGCATATTTTAGCTGCATGTGGTTTGGTCGATGCCCCTGATGTGCATGCGGGAAGAAATAGTTGCCGTGTTCCGTAAGGTGGGTTGTGTTGGAAAATATGCACTCAAATGTGGTTGATGCATGACAATGCATTGAAATGCATACCAAGTGCATACCAAGTGCATACCCAGTAGGAACCCGGTGGGATTTCAGGCAGGAGGCACAGTTTGTGACCCCACATATTATTTAACGGTAAGTTCGGGAGCCAGCAATCCCGAAAGTCGATAGGGCAGTCTATGCGCAATGTCCACGCATGATCATATGCACAGCTGCGGATGGCTGCGGTATGAAATTAGGGCTCCAGGGCCCACGGTACGAGACTCGGAAAGGGAAGCCTGAGTGCCGTAGGCTGGAGAGGATGTGAATATGGATATAGGGTGTGAATATAATAGACAGAGCGGGTGAATATAATAGAATGGATATAGAATGTTAATATATTGATATGGAGTGTGTATATATATACCCATCTACGTTTATGCAGCCCATGCACAACTGTGTGGTACAGCCAGTCCATCGTATTCCTCGTATGGCTGTAGGGCAGGCGGCGTTGATGTCACTTGCAGGGCATAAACAGTGATGGGGGCAAGAGTGCACGAATAAATCCCATGACCACGAGTAACTACGGGTTGATCAGAGGATGATTGAGATGGTCTAGGGTAGTGGCTTATTTGTTAGCATGTTCACTTATCCTGCTGATTCTACTGATGCTGCTTATTCCACTCACCTACTCACCCATCCTCTACCTGCCAACCACCTCCGCTCAATGTTACCCCATATCTTTCGGACTGCTCCGTCCGAATATCAACTGCCATGTATTACAAATACAGATAAGATCCTCCTGATCGTGTTCACTGGCCATTGCACGGCTGACTCCATCGTTAAGCGTTCGGCAACAACTGCACCCACTGCATCCGCTGTATGCCTGCGCACCCGCCTTTCCATCCGCCCTTCCATCCGCCTTTCCACCTGTTTGTCCAGCAGACTAAGCCCATCTGATCTACAAGGGAAAACCTAGGCAAACATAGAAAAGCATAGGTCCCTCCATGCACATAATCCTCCAGCCATTGCAGTTCTGTGCTAATCTAAGCAGGCAAGTCTAAGCAGGGCGCACAACGTCTGTACGTTTCTGTCGCTGTTGTTCCTAAACACACATACGGATGTAGCGGAGATAGCTATGGCAGTCAGTTATAGCAGTAGTTATGGCAGTAGTTATGGCAGTAGCTATGGCATTAGTTATAGCAGTCAGCTATAGCATTAGTTATGGCAGTAGCTATAGTAGCTATGGTGGTGGCTATCGCACCCAGAGCTCAGACTGTGTAGGGGAACGCCTGAACTTCGCAACGAAAACCAGACGAACTTATAACACATCACACAATAGACCAATTTTCAATCATCAATTCCACTACCTCCCCCTCTTCCCCCTGTTACACTGTCCTATTAAACCAGCGTGGCAAAAGCCTCAACTCCACCGGCCAATTTCGTGCCTGCTCCTCTTTATTCATGCTAGAGACGTAGGGGTGCGTCTCTCATGTGCATGGTGCATACGGGAGCCGGGTGCGGTACCAACCCTAACTTTGTCTTGTTTGGCCTAATGGGGCTAATCAAAACAAACAACTGTTCGGGTACAACTGTAAAAACGTTCCATGGAAATGTTCTGGGAAAACATTTTAAAATTATTAATGTCAATAAAAAAAAGTTTGCAAATGTTGTAGAGCACACCAATAGCAATGGCACTAGCAATAGCACTAGCACTAGCACTAGCATTAGCTTGATGAAAATCTCAATGCACGACTCCCCCGCATGCTGTTTATACTGTTGGCAGCGAAGAATTTCTTTTGAGTATAATAAGAAACCGCTTGAAAAAAAGCGAGTCATGCTTGAATTGGTGCTATTCCTGAATTATCATGGCGCTCGCTTCACCTAGATTGAATTTCAGAAAACGCCCATGTGGATGGTGCATGAATCTGTGTTTAGCTTGTGTGTCTACTGTGTTGAGGTTTAGCCTGTTTATGCTTGCGCTTGCATACAAAGTCTATTACTAGGCAAGGGTCCCTTCAAAACTTTCTTTTGTCAAAAAGCTTTTGTCACCTGATTGACACACAAATCACCTGCTGCCAAACCTGCCAACCACCTACTACAGATAAACAACCCCGGAGACTCCTCGCTGTCACTCAACTGATGTATTTCTTCTGCTTCCCCTTCACTCGTATCAATCTACGTGCGAACCCCAATACTTCTAGCTCACTACTACGCTAGCGCTGTGCCGCTACACTAGTGCTGTGCTGCTACGTTAGCGCTGAACCGCTACATTAGCGCGGGACTAGTGCCTATGGCCAGCTGCTTGGAAGCTTCGCTGCTTATCAGGTGTGGAATGGAGTTGCCTTTTTCGGCCACGCGGTACGCTTACACCCTTATCAGCCCGAAGGGGTGTGCATATGGCTGTACGCAGTGATCTGGCGAAAAATATAGGTCAACCGTTAAGATCTGGAAAGAATGATCTGAATAATTCACTGGATATTCAGTTGAACAATTGGCGTTCACGTTCATCTTAGGGATAACACAGCATACATCTTAGCATATCTTAGCATATCTGTAGCACATATCATTCACATATCATTCACATATCATCCACATATCATTCACATATCATCCACATATCATTCACATATCATCCACATATCATTCACATATCATCCACATATCATTCACATATCATCCACATATCATTCACATATCATCCACATATCATTCACACACCATTCACACACCATTCACACACCATTCACACACCATTCACACACCACTCACATACAATTCTCACACACCACACATATACCGAACAGCAAGTCATATGACACATCATGACAGCAAGAAGCATCGGAGCTCGGTCTCCGTACCAACCCTCGGCCTACAACTCTGCAGCCAGTGTGATGGCCATACGATCGCCTTTGGTGATGGTGGACTCGGTGTCTGGTGAGGTGACAACCTTGAAAACATCTTCAACAGCAGCAAGGGCCCTTGGATCGCCAACTCCGCTCAATTCCCCCGGATGTTCCTACCAAGGCTCTGTCGATGTGGAGGAGGGTAGTTATGCCGAGTTTGGCGAGGAGGTGGTGGAGCTCATCAAGACGAGAGAGAGAGAAAGGTGGATGCGTGGGTTGTTGTTGCTGGTTGTTGTAGTTGGTGCGTGGATCGTGGCCACCCAATTGCTGAACGCAGCAGTCAAGACGGCAGAGTACAGACAGCCGTTTTTCGTGGCATATGTCACGGGCTCTTCGTTCATGATGTACTCTGTTCCTGATGTGTGGAGGTACCTGACTAGGTACTTGTATAGTAGACGCAATGAGAAGGAGGGGGGAGCACAAGGCGAGACAGTGTCATTTGCCAGGAGTAGGTCACATAGCAAGGTAAGTGGTAGTGTGTATAGTTACGCAGAGCAGGGTGTAGCGGATGAAGTGCTTTCGCAGCAGCACCAGCAGCACCAGCAGCACCAGCAGCACCAGCAGAACTTTGAGGACTCTGATTCTCATAGACACTCTGTTAACACTGTGTCGTTTTATGGGTCTGTAAATCTCGATGGCAAGGAGGTGATCACGCCCGATATAACGCTCTCCACAATCCAGATCCTCGTTCTGGCACTACAATCAGCCACGATCTACTTTGCAACCAACGCGTGTGGTGCCTTTGCACTCAGGTTTACCAGCGCCACGAATCAGACGGTATTGATGACCACCAGCTCCCTTTTCACGTTGATCCTCGGCACCATCTTCCGCGTGGAGTTGTTCTCGTTTGCAAAGCTGTTGGCCATCATCATGAGCATCACGGGGATCGTGTGCATCACGCTCAGCGATAGTGACAGTGGTGAAGTTTCTGTATTCTCCGGCGTCTCAAACGATGTCATTGGTGACCTCTTTGCCCTTGGCGGCGCCTTTACGTACGCGTGCTACCTGATCATCATGAAGGTGAAGCTGGGCCAGTCGACGAACCCTGAGAATGACCGGCTGGTGTTTGGGATGCTCGGGTGCTTCACCTTTACGCTCTTTGCGCCTGTGCTCTTCATCCTCCACATCACAGGCGTGGAGCATTTCCGTGTTCCAAACTCGCCAGCCGTTTGGGTGATGGTGATTGGGAGCGGCGTGCTCAACAGCATCTCGGATTACTCCTCTATCTTGGCAACGCTTCTCACCTCGCCGCTTATCACTGCTCTCTCGCTCTCTACGGCGATCCCACTGAGCATGATTTGCGACTCTCTCTTCTACCAGACGAAGCATACGAGCCCACTCTACTACCTCGGGATCCTGCTGATCTTTCTGGCCTTTCTCTTTACCAACACGGCCGACTCCAACGAGGTGATCAACGAGGCTGTGGAGGAGGCGTTGGAGGAGGCCATTGCCCATGACGAGGCCCTCAGCCCGCTGTTGAGTCCTCTACTTGGTGCTGAGGGATCCATCTTTTCACCTCGTATTCATAATAATGTTTCACTTGATGCCTCTGCCCTTTCGCTTGACCACACTTCCCAGGTGGTGATTACGGGTAAGTCCAACCATCATTACTTTATTCGCCAAAGTCAATAACTTGTATATTGGATTCAAAATCATTTAACATCGTTATTTATTACCCCCAGTCGTATATCTATCTTCTATACTCCCCCTTGAAGCAGCAAATTCGTTATATATATACATTTCTTTAAAGCTGTATCGCTATAAGTCACTGGCCTTCGAATTAAACCAATATCAATCAATTTCAGCTGTATATAGTTATCACTTTTACATCTATTTAAATGGATGCCGGCTGGTAAACCAGCCAGTATCAACCAACCACTCATTTATAACTTTAACTTCTATTGGAGTCAGCTACTTATCTATTCGCCATCACTTACTTTTATGGACCAAGTGTAACCACCTCAAACATCATCACCACAACTTGATCAAACCATCCCAGTCATTTCTCTTCCTTCTACTCCAATAACTCTTATCGCCCTCCTTATAAACCCAGTTGAACCCCTCCTCCTCGTTCGGGTTTACAAGGGCAAAGAAAGCAGGCACGTGCTCAACACCATTGAGCTCGTTCGCCTTTCTTCTCACCCTCTGTTGCTCCTCCAGCTCCAGCTTTGTGTTCTCGGCACCATCAACATCACCACCCTCGTAGCTGAGCTGGTCAGGACGCAGCCTCGAGTCGGTGTGGGGCAGCTTGCCGAGCTCCACCTGTGTCTGGTGGTTCAACGAGGCAGCAAACTCCGTGAAGCCAAACTTGTGGGAGTAGTCAGGCACCAGGTTGCCCACGCGCCACACCTCATGGCTCTTGCCAGAGACGGCGTTGGAGATCGTGAGCGACTTGGTCCAGGTGCCCGTCATCGTACACGCGAGGGGCTTGCCGTCTGTACCAAACGCCCTTGCGTTGAGGTCCTCAGACCGCCCAGAGAACATGCCGGCCTGCTTGAAGTCCACCACCGCTCTCTGCCCGCTCGAGCACGACACCTCGATCGACGAGTACGGCTCGCTGTACTTCTCGCCCGCGATGATGTTCTTCAGCAATGTCACCGGCTGGCTCCACTGGTACACCTCTCCCGTCTCCCTCACGGTGAGCGACACCACGCCCTTGGTGATCACCTCTGCGGACCTTCCCCTGATCTTTTGCGAGGGCGTCACGGCGTGGTTGATGGTCCACCGCTCTGCCTCGGCAAAGCCAGCCAGGATCGGTGGCCGGTGCGACACCTTCTCTACAACGAGTCGCATGCCCATGTCCTCACGAACGAGCTCAAACGTCTCCCCGAGCAGCGGGGTGAACGGCTTGCGGTTGTTGCGCTCTTTGGCCCGGTACGACGACAGGTACGAGAGCGCGAACGCCGCAACCTTGAGGATCCGCTCACCAGTTTCGGGTGGGCTGTCGAGGGCATCGTCAATGAGGTGGCAGTACTCGAACGACTCGCTGTACTTCTGGAGGAGGGTGAGCGGCTCGTTAGCAGAAACGGGCATGGCGATGCTGGAGAGGTCCTTGCCGACATTCTTGCGCACGAACGCAATGATCGACGGTGGTTCCACCTTGGACACCGGGATGTCCTTTCTACGCTGCACGGCTTGCGCAATTGGCAGCGGGTAGAGGTCTACGACGGCCTCCTTTGGCTGTGGGGCGACCCTTGACGGCGAGAGGTCTCTCAGGAGGGCCTTTTCAGACACATCCCCATTGGAGTCACCGCCAGAGTTCATATCGAGGTCGTCCTCCACGTCTTCGTCTTCTCCTTCCTCCTCGCTCGTGGAGCTCTCAAAGCCCGTATCGGCAGGAGAAACGAGCAGCTGTGCAGAAAGCAGGTCGGAGGCATGGCCAGGCTCCTCCTTGGTGGCATCGGCAACTGACCGGCGGTGCTGGTGCTGGTACTGGTGCTGTGTGCTGTTGGCATCTACATACAGACGGCCCGCCAAGTCGTCGTCGTCGTCGTCGTCGTCATCCAAGTCGTCATCCAAGTCGTCCTGGTCCCGGTCCTCGTCCAGCATCACCACACCGTTGTTCATCTCGCCGAGGTACTCGGACGCGTCGAAGAAATCCTGCGAGAACATCGACGTGGCCGCCGTGGTCGTCTTTGAGAGCTGCCTGCGCAGCGGAGACCCCATGCGCAACGAGGCAGATGTGTCGCGGGACATGAGGTGGAGCAGAGTGGACTCCAGCTCGAGGATGGAGGAGTGGAGGTCACGTGCAATGTCGAAGGGTGAACGGGGGTGTTGTTGCTGTTGTTCAGGCCCACCCACGGTAGCCGACGAGCCACTGGAAAAGTCAGACGACTGACGCTTCATCGTCTTTGCGGCGCCGTCGCCAGCCTCCTTGGGCTCTTTTCTTCTCCTCCAGAACGCAGACGGCCGCCTGGTGACCTTTGCAGGGGGATCGAGCGGTACAGCGGTGGAGGCACCCGAGGAAGAAGAGCCCGCGTTGTGCGTGGAAGCACTGCTGCTGGACCTCTGTGGTGGTGTCTGGCGGCCAGGGTGCTGCTGCGACATCGCAGACAGCAGTTTCGAGGAGGTTTCCTTGATGGAGAGCAGCTTATCCTGCAAGAGCGCATACGAGGAAGTATCCACGTACGCGATAGACCCCATGCGTGAGTGGGGCTCGTCGTAGCCACGTGACTCGAGCGGGTCGTGGTCCATATCGAAACCACGTGACCTGGCTCCTCCGTCTCGTCCACGTGATTCGGGACTGCCTGCTCCTCCAACAGCAACGGCGCCCATTTCAACGGAACCAATAGGCGAGCCTGTGGATGGTAGCGATGTTAATGCTGGTGCTGCTGCTGGTGCTGATGCTGATGCTGCTGCTGGTGCTGAAGCGGATAATGATGCAGATGCAGATGCCCCCTCTAACAAACTATCGATGGTAAGGTCACTCTGCTCGTGCTGTTGGATCTGAGCATACTCAAACTTCTTGATGAAGTCAAACGCCTTCACCCACACGTTCCAGTCCTCCTTGGATTGGGCCTTGAGCACCCACAGCTCGAGCCCGGAGTCCAGGAAGATGAGCCTGTTGTTGGCATCTGCGGAGATGATGCAGTTCTTGATGTACATGTTGCCGCGCACCTCCTTGGCGGTGTCGTTGAAGTAGTAGTTGAGGATCCCGTACTTGAAGTTGAGCACGAAGAACCGCTTGCTGAAGTTGCGCGCCTGTCTCTTGCGCTTCTTCTTGAGGAGAAACCCTTGCAGGTACTTTCCGCCTTTGACACGCAGAATCGACGACTGCGGCGTCGACATGGGCACGTTTGCCGGTATTCCGCCCACTGGCTTGTGCTTCACTCCATCTGGAAGGTTAAACTTGAGCTGGGTGGTGGGTTGGGTGAGCTCGGCAGGCTGCGCTGGCCCACTCTGTGCCGGCTGAGTCTTCTGCGTTGGCTGAGCTGGCTGGCCCTTCTGTATTGGCTGAACCGGTGTGCTGGCGTAGGAAACGGGCGGGGTTGGTGTCTGTGTGGCCTTGCCTGTGCCCGCCTGAGACGCCAGGTCCTCCTCCTCCTCAAACACGGGCTCGGCGTAGAGATCGTAGGGCTTTTCTTTTTCGGCCTCGAGGGCCACGGCTGTGGTTCCGTGAGCGCTGCTGCTTCCATGTGTAGAGGTTGTAGTTGTTTCAATGTACTGGTTGAACAACACTTTCTTGCCTGTTGTCCTCGAAAAGGTGTTGTCAAACACAAACGCAAAGAGACTGCCCCTGTGCACCTTGAACTGGCCCTTCACCAGCTCGTTTCCGGTGCACTTGCCGATCCACTGCTCCTTCACGAGCTTCGACTTGTCGAGCCGTTGCTCCAACGGCAGGTTTGTGGCGGACGATGACGATAACAGCGACGACACCGTCTCGCTGCGGCGCCTCCTGCCTCTCGAGGCCGACTTTGTGGAGGAGAAGGAGCCTGCACGGTGGATCGTGGCCATGATCTCGCTGGACCCGGGCAGGTTGGTGATGTCGTTGACCTCATCGAGCGACGATCGTATTGGTGGTGGAACCACAGTAGTGGCCGAGTTGGAGTCCGCATTGGTTTGCGTGTTTGCTGGGGTGTCGGGAGCCAATGGGGGCGTGGAGAGGGGAGTGTCGCGTGGTGTTGCGGTAGCCTGGCTGGGGGCCTCGCCGTCCTTATACCTGTATATGCCAAAGTTGATGGATTTTTTGATGGGCTTCACCTCCCACGAGATGGTGGAGTTGCTGGGTGCGTTGATCCACTTGATCACAAACGACTTGGAGCGCACCTCGAGGTTTTCCATGTTGGATAGAATGGTCTTTGGTTCTGTGTTAGGTTGTTGATCTCAATGGTTGTCGGTGTCTGTCTTCTTGGTTATTGATTCAATGTGGTGTCAGTCTGGGTACGACGGTACGAGGGAAAGCGTGGAGATCGATGCGGTGAATGAGTTGGGCCAGTGTTGACCAGCAGTGATCTGTAGCAGTCAACAGCGGTCCTCTATTAACTGAACACTGCTCAATAGCAATCAACAGTATCAATAAAGATCACCACGCTCAATTCCCCCTATTCAACATCAACACGGTTCAACGAGGTGTACTGTAAAACATCCACCATATCATCAATGCCCAATATGTACGGTAGTGGGGGTCCCAATTGGGGCAGCCCACGCAGGCCAAGGCCGTTGCAACGGGACGGGACGGGATGGGACGTGCGACAGGGGATGGGATGGGACGGGGTGGTCGTAGAAGGTATTCGAGAGTCGAGAGATAGAAGGAGCGGCTGAGAATATTACACAAGAGTATGGCAAGAGTATGGCTCAGAGATACAGCACTTGTTCCCTATCACACCTGTTGAGACCCGTTTCTCTGGGCTGGCTGTCCTGGTTGCACGGGCTGGCTGCATGGGCTGGCTGCACGGGTTGGCTGTGTCGCTTCAGCCAACGGCACGGCAGAACGAGGTCAACAGCAGGAAGGAAAGCGCAGGGGAGCTTGAAGGGGATGGACGGAAGGGGGCAGAAGGAGAAATCAATCAAATCAAGCAAATGAGAAACTGGGAATTGAAAAATTGAAAAATTAAAAAATTCAGATTGAGAGGAAGGAATTAAAAATCAGAAACCCACTGCAACATATTAAGGAAGATAATTGACTGTGAATGTAATCGATATCGTCTCAGACCGCATGGTTCAATATCGTCTAAGACGGCATGGTTCAATATCGTCTAAGACGGCATGGTTCAATATCGTCTCAGACGGCATGGTTCAGCAGTCCTACGCTAGTCTATATCTATACAAGATCCTAAGTCATCATCCACCAGGAAACCCACCTAATGACACTTCGCTCAATGATAATCCACTTAATACCCTTAATGTCCATCCACTTGATGACAATCCACCTATCTTTGATAATGGCTTCGCCAGCTATCCTATCAGAGGACCGTGATTGTGCAGCTAACGTGCACCCCGTGGGTGCTGCAAATTCCCAACGCGCGCGTGCAGCACAACACTCCTGGATATAGTGGTTTCGAAGGATATTCAACTCGGTCGCCATGGTGGTATACTTTGACCTCCAGTTGAGGTGCTGGCTGCTCTTCTATACCTATTGGCTCGCACTCTATTTCTACGGATGATGAGATATACTACCTTGGTTACCTAGCTTATCCCATTACCCTTCACAGGTTTCTCCATCAAAAAGAACCCCCCTACAAATAGCAGATCTCTCCTCCAGAACTTCTCAAAACTCGCACAATCTTCCAAAACTCGCACTAATTCCCAGGTTTCCTTCACTCCTTTTCAATAGTCCTGTGTTATCCTGCAAATAAAACCACATCTTGCCTAATCTATCCATCTGTTCCACCAAGCTCCGGTGGTGCATTGTTCATGCCGGCTTTTGGAGCTACTGCTTATCGACCCCCCTAGTGGCTTAATGCAAGCTTTGTGGGGTAGCCACTAGCACCGATGACTCGCGTTAGCCTGCAGCGAGACACTGCATTAGCCTCTCCTGTATGTAACCTCTGCATCCGGTGATTCTCCCACAAACACACTTTGCCCGCTCGGGATTAAGCTACTATTCTGCTCTCTGCATCCAAGCGATAATTCAATTTCCTGATTTGGAAATTAACGGTTATCCCCGAGTTACTGTGTTATATCCCGTTCGTCAAGATCATATGCAAAGTGGGGGAGACTAACTTACAAAGGGGGCGAACCGGAGGGGCCATTGCCCTGGTCATCCACTCTACTTCGATCTAACAAGTGTATAATAGTGTTATTCCATTTCCAAGTAACCAGCCGATTCCTATAAAATAGTACAGCGAATGAATGTATCTCAAAGCGTAAGAAAAGCAACCTCGTAAAAGCCGTATTGGTCTGTGTATACCCGCAGCACCACAAGATCATAGTAGAGAAAAAAAAAATTAAACATGTCATGACAGAGTAGCCAAAGTAAGGGGCGGAGCAGACAACGGTGACGTTGTCTTGAGATCCCCGAGAGCCAGCGGTGACACTGTTGAGCCTCCGAGCTCCAGCTTGTGACTTTCTTCCTCATCTACAGGAGTGCTCAACGGTGTTGGCATCTGTGTTGTGCCCCGGGGCAAATCCAGTTTCGTCCCAGAGCTCAATTTCCTCAAAATTGCCGGAGGCTTGTAGAAGGGATTGCCTGAAGGAGTCGAAGCAGGTGAAGCACTTCCAGAGAACGGAGACAATGAAGATCTAGACCGCCGTCTTGCCGCAAGACTGGCAATGGACTTGAGGTATTCTTTGCTCACGCCTGAGCTCTGGCTAGGCCTCCTCTCTCCTATCACTGGTCTGGTTGGTCTCCTGAGAGTAGGAATAGTGATCGGCACTGGAGCAGAAACAGGCACTGGCTCAAATGGCTCCTCCATTGCAGATAATTTGGGGGAGTCACAGGTTGGCATAAACTCTTCCATCAGAGACGGTGGAGTGTCACCTACCAAAGGGATACTCAATGATGTTGGCAGAGGAGAGAAAAAACCGCATTCCTCTCCCAACGAGGAAGAACACTCTGTCATACAGCTCAATGCCGGTGGAAAGTAGAGAGGAACCCCTATCGTGCGGCTGTTGTCCGAAACAGGAACAGTGAGGAAGTCAGTCTCGTCGAAATCGTCGCCCATTTTTAGAAAGTCAAAGGTGCTAGCCTCCATGAGCTCTTGGCTCTTTGTCCCTTCAGTACCGCTAGAAAATGTAGACATCGACGGCAAGCTGCTGGATGCTGAAGATGCTGAGCATGCTGAGGGTGCATCATGAATAGATAGTGAGAAGTAATCTGTTTTTGCTGGAGAACCTTCTGGTGGTGTGAGAAAAAGACTGCTCAACAATCCAACGGTTCTGGTGTTGCCAGGCCTTTCTGTGTGGTGAAAGTTCTCGTTGCAGAACAGGGGCTCCTCATTTAGATCCAGCAAGAAGCTGGGGTTGAACGAAGTCATTATATGCGATTTGTCTTGAGTAATGCAATAACAGTATGGAAAAGCAAAGGTCTCTTGAGAACAGGACTAGTCAAAGTACCACTCTCGAGTGTGAAGAGCCAGAACGGAAGGGAGTGAACACAAGAAAGCAAAAAAAAAGAATTCGATGCTGTTGGCCCTCAATTGATATCTGGAAAAAACGAAGGAGACTCATTTCGTTTATATATAACTGTCCCATGTGTATAACACCGTGCCTGTACACCTTCATTCAACTTCATTCTCCATCGCATTATCATCCATGCAGTAAATTGGATCAGATTTACGCTCGGCAGTTTTAGACGCAACATGCTTATGCACGGCATGCTTGATTAGGGCCAGCAGCTCTGCGTGCATGCAAACCACCCTCAATTAAGGATTTCTTCTTTTGATGGCGCGCATGGTATGCCCGTCAGCCAAACCAATACCGTGCGCACCCTTGTACAATTGCTAGGGCTATGCTCCCCCTTTTCTCCTGTCAAACCAAATAACAGAAGACCCCTGCAAAGCGTACCTTGATTATTTCCTGTCACCATTGGGGATGGACGCCTCTCCCAGAAGGGTTATTATTCTCCTCTTGCTGCTGTGGTGTGCGACGCGATGCACATTCTGGCTCGGATCGGGTACCGTGCAAAAGAAAGGGGAGACCAATTAAGGCCTGCGAAGGCAGCAAGCACTCTGGCATAACGCACCCTGGCCAACCGCCGGTGCACTAAAACTGAGAAATGATACCAATATATTGTGCATTGGTACCAGCATGGGAAAAGAGCCAGCCATGATGATTGAGAGACAATCTAGGCTCAACTTACGGGTATATCGCATTAACTATCAGATGCCGATAGTGATCTCGGTCAATAGTGATCCCGGTCAAGTAGAATAATAAGACAGAAACAGTTCTCTTAATTTCATCTACTTGTTTCATTTTTCAACCGCCTTGGCCGGTTGGCCATTTGGGGTGGAGCAATTCGCCGATCTCGGACTATGGCCGTACAGTCGGCCGCACTCCGAAAGTGTGCTTCGTAACTGCAAGCCCTTGCGATTGCTACCTGTGTCGTGAATAAACGGAGCAAAGTAATTGGCACTCCTCCCCACACTCCAAGAAACTTTAAACGCATCAAGACGGTAACCCAAAAACTTGTTTAGTTACCTCTTGCTTCGTATCAACATATCTCTTTACAAGTACGCCATGCGGAGAATGCACTCCATATTAGGTTTAGTGCCTCCAGATATGGCTGTATAGTTAAGCACTGACCAGCCGACGGCTGCCGCCACTCGCATCGCAAATGTTTTTAATCGCATCAATTCCCGTACTAAGAAGGGCATAGTTCCTATTCTGAAGAACGCACACTATGTATCGCAGACGGTTGCCTCAGTTACAATGTACAGCCTACTGCCACACTACAGCCGGCAAGAACCTCGCCAGCTGCGCTCCGGTGGAGATGCCCTGCTGCCGCACACTGCCGCACGCTATTCCTGCAGCCAAAGGGTGTACAGGGAGCGGAACCCGGCTGAAACTCCACAGTGGCCGCAGACAGTTGTTGACGATTGGCAGGCACGGGAGTGTTGTGATTCTACGAAAGGCACTAGCAGTGTGTGTGGTGCATTCGGAGTGGTCCCGAAAGGCAGTTTAGCCGCCCCTCCATCATTGGAGAGCCCGTTAAGTCGGTGCGTATTCCCACAATTCCCTTGCTTTCGCTAGACCCTCGCTTGGACTGAAGTGGTCATGTAGTATCTCACGGGAACCCTTACCGGACCGTCGTATTTGTCAAAGTTAGACCGCTTCGTACCGAGCGATGTCAAGTTGTCTCGAGCGATATGTCAAACTCTGTCAAGCGATATCTCAAAATGTGTCAGGCTACGTCCAGCTATGTCAAGTTACGTTACCAGCTATGTCAAGCTATGTCAAGCAATGACTATCACTCTCTCATTACCAAACATCTCCAGGATGCCACCTTTTTAGTTCGCTTTGGCTATTCACCTTATACCTTGACTGTTTAATTTCCTACACACTCGAAGTGCTGGGTAATCAAAGGAAACAGGGCTGTCCTCAAGCGAGTCCTAGTTGAGTGCGGCATGAGACCCTTCTATTATAAAGATAAGCCCCCCTACTTAGTCCCCTTTCGAAAATCTTTGTGTTGATTCTCCCTTGCGCTAATGCAAGGCTCCAACGAAGAATCGCTCATGGCATGCATGGGTCTGGCTATTCTACCATGCAGGATCTGCAAGTTTACGAGGTATCGAACACACGCATGTTACATGGGGGCCCAGCAAACACCAATGGATGCTACATTCCCTCGCGTAAGAGTAGGTAATACTAATTAATCGATGGCTGGAACCGGGAAACTGATTAGTAGATGATGTTTCCTGTTACGCGTTGCAACTCGCAGTGGAGTTTCGTTAGTCTGGTTTTTTCTCTTCGTAGTAATGGATCCCGCTGCTGGTTATCTTATCGTTAAGGCGTTATCGGGGTCACCTCTTGCTATCATTCTGTTGTGTGTAGCTTCCGCAGATACAACGTAAGATCAATGAGTCTGTTTAAAGTAAGCGATATCTATTGTAGGAAGTTCCATTTTGCTCCTGGGCAACACCTGGTGTTTATTGGTGTGTACTGCTGTCCATACGCGTTCCCACCACCTCAACTGCTGCCTGACCAGATGAGTTGGAGAGGGCAATTATCCCCCATTCGTTTTCAATCGCCTCCCTTTCGGTTTGAACTCCACTAGTGATTCGGAAAATGGGAAATCATATGATCATTCCTTAATGGGTATGATTTCAGCATCATCTCTATAGGATAAACGCTATCCGTGTGCTGGTAGCGCATGTTGGTACAAAGACTATGGCCCACACAAAGTCTAGACACCATCTGGGGACATGACACTATTCATGGAGTGTCGTTTATGGTGTCGTCCGGTTATGATGCAAGTGACATCTGATTCCGATATAAGAATCGCCGAATGGCTATACGATCGATGTAGTAGAGTGCTTTCGTGCACACCAAAGTCATCGGACTGCTTCTGCAAGCAGCTCGCCGCACAAGCAATAAGCTGCACTCCCCTCCACTTTGAAGGGGGGTCTCACAAATAGGTTGCATGGCATCCTGTAGACCCTTATGCATAGATGCATATGCTGTTTGGAGCAGCAGCAGAGAGCACTTTTGGGTTAGTTTATCCGGATTGCTTACTGGGTTATCGCTGTGTGGATGGCCGAAGTTACTTTTTTCTGTGAAGGATTTGGGTTCGGGTTATCTCCGTGCGGGAACGCCGTACATTCTTTGCATTTCAAATCTGTGGTTTTATGGTGCACAGGTAGCCATGCAATCTCCAAACAATAGGGATTAAGGTTCTCAAGAGTCGGCCCGACCTTGAGTGCAGCATGAGTGCCTCAACAGGAGGCTGACATTCCTTCAGGAGAGGATCTGGCCGGAGAGCAGTCCTATAAGCAAGAATGACCTGGTCTTCTTGGAACACAGCTCTCCCCGCCTTTTCTGCAACACCTGCTTTTAAGGAATTGACGTGTTTCACATGGCGTGGAGTTTGAGGGGGGAAACATGAGCAATAGGAGCAAGTAAGAATTCTCCCCAGGATGCATGAGCAAGTGAACATTAACAGCTTAATGATGAAGATGACATTTGGAGTCACTCGTGCAAGCAAAGCATCTGCACTATATCTTTGTTATACAAATGGGGCTTATATACACACCATGCAGGGCAAATCCAGGGAGGGGTAAACTAGCACGCAACGACGACGGGGATGTCCGATTTGTCAAAGGTCTAGAATCATTGGTGAGAAT
Source organism: Kuraishia piskuri (assembly GCA_030567595.1). Classification (NCBI taxonomy): domain Eukaryota; kingdom Fungi; phylum Ascomycota; class Pichiomycetes; order Pichiales; family Pichiaceae; genus Kuraishia; species Kuraishia piskuri. The sequence goes on from JAJLSM010000025.1 coordinate 117,396, forward strand.
AATCATTACTTCATTCATTATGGGGCGGGCCGGAACTATATAGATGTACACGGGGAATATTTCTACTGGGCCGGGGTGGTTGGGGCCTTTTTCTTCTTCTTATCCTCCACTTGCTCAACCTTCACCTCTGTGAGACCCTTCTCCTCCAGCAGGGCGGTGATGTATTCCTCCACCTCGTCACCAACATCGCCCTGGATGATGATCTCGTCCCTCTTCTCTGCATTCTTGGTAACACTGGCACCGGTGGCGAACTTTGAAGCGAAAGTCTTTGCCAGTTTCTTCATGTCGATCTCAAACACTTCGAGGCCGGTAATGGCTATCACGTGCTTTCTCTTGGTTCTCTCGAGACGCTTGATCACCACCTTGCTAGAGAGCTTCTTCTGCAGCTCTCTCTCCTGCTTCTTCTCCTCCTTCTGTTGTTTTTTCAGCAGATCCTTGTTGATCTTCTCCTCCTTTTCCAGCGACAGCGATGAGGTCTTCTCAGCCAGCGCGTCCTGGCTGTACAGCTGTTCAAAAAGGTCTGCATGTGTCTCTTCCAGCCATTGCTTGCACTTCTTGAAGGAGGCACCAAACTCGCAGTATTCAGGTGGGAACGTGCAAACCCCGCAGTACACCACCTCTTTAGGAACCAGTACTTCGCTCATGGCTATATTTCTCTGTGATTATATGAATTGGTATATGTGTAGGGCAAGAACTACACACTCTCTCTTATCTATATCCTCCTCCTCTCTTTTCTACCTGTCAGCTTGAATTTTTCATCTTACCCGGATCGTGAGGCTCACCGCAGGAATAAACCATACCGGTGCACGTCTGTTTGTCGGTTTACTCAGGCGGTTTGCTCAGTCGGTTTGCCCACGTCTGTTTCTCTGGTGCCTCACGCATTGGCCATTGCACGTAACCGGCTGTCACACCATACTACGAGTACTGTGTTGTTGTCCCGGATTGCCAGTACTGTGTTGCTGTCCCGTACTGCCGTTCTCCTCTGCTGTTCACTGCTCCCGCTTCCCAGCCTGCTGCTGTCCCTTTAACCCTCCTCGTGCTATGATCTTCGCACACCACCCAGCTCGTCCCGTGGTGCTGTCTCCGCCTGTGTCCACCTTTGGCCTCCTCTGCCTTTCCTTCCTGCTGTCCTCCTCTTCTCCCGTTGCTCACCTGGCCTTCCCCACCCAGCTCACCAAACCGCGGTACGCCTTGCAGGTGGAGGAGCGTGTCATATATGGAGGATTTATATGGAGAGATATACGTCAATTGGTTCCAAACATTTAGCAATTGCCATACATTTGTGATAAGTTTAATTTTTGTAAGTGTTTTTTATCTTGTCTCGAGGAATATCAATCCAGTCAACCGTTGATGGTATTGGCAGCCTGCACGCTTAGGCGTACCAGTGCGATCCACTGAAAAATGGATGGAGAATAATGGAAAGATGGTGATTCAATGAGCATATCAGAAGCTATTCAATAATACGATCAGGAGAGCCGGTCATATATCCATTGCATGCCTTCAGTTCACAAATCTACTATTATCCTGTGTGCAATGCTCTATATTCCCATGCGTTCATTGACTATTGATATTGATGCAATTACTCTCCTCGAACCATCTTCTCTTTCAACGACATACTAACACATTCGAAAAGCTTATTTTTTGTATATTACTCTGTATTTATAAAAATGTCTGAATATTCCTCAAAAACCGTCGCACAGCTCAAAGAGATCCTCAAGACAAAGGGCCTCTCCACTGCCGGTGTGAAATCCGACCTCGTGGCCCGTCTCGAAGAGGCTGACCAGCAGGTTGAAGCTGCCGGTCCATCCAAGGAAGAGGAGGCCCCTGTTGCAGAGCCTGCACAGGCCCCTGTTGCTGAAGCCGTGGGAGACGCTGTTGAGGCCACGGCAGTGCCAGCCCCTGCTGAAGTTCCTGCTGAAGTTCCTGCTGAAGTTCCTGCTGAAGCAGTTGCTCCTGTTGAGGCCTCTGGTGCTCAGGCCGAGAAGCCAAGCGCAGCGCCAGCCAAAGTTGTGCTGGCGGACGATGAGCTCAAGGCAGCTGCGATTGCTCTGCTGGAGAAGAAGATTGCGCGTGCCAAGAAGTTTGGCGATGCGAGCGGGGACTCTGCGTCGCCTCTTGTCAAGGACCTGGAGAGGATCAAGAAGTTTGGCGTGGTTAGAAGCTCATCCATTGCTAGGGAGCTGGGAATAGTGGACACCTCATTGGATTCTGCGATATCGAGAAACGGCAAGGACAGGCACAGGGGAAAGGGCCGCAACCAAAGGGTGAGTAAGAACAGGAGATGAGGTGCCGGGGATTGGGATGAGCTGTGCTCGCGACAGGAGGATCAAAAGTGTTTTAGATTGTACAATTTAATGGATTTTTCAAGTATCAGGTATATCGGGGTTTGGGTGACTAAGTTGAATGGGTATTGGTTGCTAGTTGATAGGTAGTTGATTGGCAGCTGGTTCCTACTGAGTCATTCGTTGAGAATATTTGGTATCCTTTCTGGTCTGGTTTCGAAGATATTGTTTCTACGCTTTAAACATCTTGCCTTCCGCACGTCATCCCATCGCGCGCCAAGAAAGCCGGCCCAAAGGCGCAAGTGGTGTTGTTCCATTACCCAGAGCTCTTGGACCCAATACGTCTGTTCCCACGTATCTCCAACGGCCCCTTGTCAAGACCTGCACCGTGGTGCACCGGTAATCGCGAGTGACTTAATGCAATATCCGGCTAGCGTTTCCGGCTCGTCTCACTACTCGTCGCTACTTCTACTATGGCTCTGCTCGTGTCACCTCACTACACTTCGCAACGTCTGCGCTCCCTCCCCTCGCTTTGCCTGCCCCTCCCACCACCCCTCTAAACTGTCCCGCGTTGCCCTTAGTTAACCCCTCACACGCCCTCCCTGCCGCCTGCACCAGGTGTGCCTTCGTTATCGCCCTCGTGCAGCCTGCCGCATGGGATCATCGCCTTTGATTTTACCGTTGCCCTCGCAGTGTCATCGGGGCATGCGATCGGAGTTTACCACGCCAAACGCACTCGTTACAATCCAATGCAATCTCTTTGTAGGCATTTGCATCCTGCATATGAGAGGCTATAACCGCTGAATATTGCTTCTTCCATCTCTATTCCATCTCTATTCATTTCTATTCCTGTCTCTATTCCATCTCTATTCCATCTCTATTCCTGTCTCTATTCCGTCTCTATTCCTGTCTCCCTACCATTCTTCGTATATCCCCATCGCTTCCCTGCCATCTCTTTCCATCTCTCTATGCTTCCCTCATCTCCTTCCATCTCCCTACGATTCCCTCCCATCTCCCTACCGCTCCGTCCTACGATTCCCCCCATCTCCCCTACTGTCCCTCCCAGGCTCGTCCCACCCCGTCCCACCCTCCCTACCGTCTCCCCCTGCATTATCTGATCCCCGTGCTACCCCGTGCTGTGCATACGTCAGGCAGTTTAATGCGCAGGCAGCTTGATGTGCAGACGGGTTATCGATCCCTCCCCTATGGCTCCTTTGGGGTGTTGTGACTTCCTTGGGGTGATATGTGTGTGGATTTTTTGCATTTGCCGGCTCCATTTAGTGCTCTCTGGCTTCTTTCTGGCCACCCCATCTTCATCCAGTGCTTTTTGCCCTCTGTTCCACCACCCCACACCCTGCTTTTCACCTCTGCATATACGCTCTCTGCCGGCTGGGCTGCAGGCATTTAGTTAGCAGTTGGATCTCTCTCTCTCTCTCCATACTGGCTTTGCTATTGGACCACCGGTCCAATTGGTGTGGATATTACTCCTAAACAACTCCATTGGCCCATACTCTTCCATCAGAAGGCCCACACACAACTCCACCACTCAGTGCAGGATCCCAAACCTCAATTGGCCCTGCACCTCCATTGCACCTGCACCCTTCCAGGATTCATCACGAAACTTCAATTTTGAGGCCTCATTCGGGGACTCAGTTCACTGAATTCAACTCCAGGCCCCACTCCACGGACTCGATTCACTCAATTGCTCACTCCCACTGACCATTCGCTCATTTCTTTGGCTCCTTGTGAGTTCCATGGCTAGTGCTATCATCACGTAGCCTCCCCCACCACTTAGCCAAACACTCTCACCTTCGATGGAGTCGGATCCCACAGAAGAGGGAGAAACCACTGAATATCCCTATCCATACCCACTGGAGGCACATACCCCCACGGCGGGTGTGGAGAGCAGGTCGTATAGCCGTGTCGAGTCTGAAGAATCAGGCTCAACCTCGGGCAGACACGCTGATCTCGCAGGCCGCACCCACCATTCTCGCAGCAGGACAGAATCCTCGATATACTCGCCGTACTCTTCAATACCATTCGTTCCCAGTAATGTGGCGCCTTCGCAGTTTGCACCTTCTGGCCCAAACCTTCCCGGTGGCCCAAACCTCGCGAGTGGTGGGGTCGCTGTTCGTCAAAACACTCATTCCTACCAAGACTCGCAGTCGTACCTCGTCAACGTGCACAACCTTCCCCTTAGAAGCACCTGGAAGAGCCTGCGGGAGCTTGTGCTTGAGGTGCTCACGCGTGCTGCCTCTGCCTCGGGTATAAACCCTTACCACCAGCATCATCATGGAGTGTCGAACGTCCAGGTGTTCCGTGGTGGACAGCCTGGCTCCGACACCGATCGGTGGGCCATAGTGACTGTGCTCGGTTACGAAACAGCCATCAACCTGGTCAACGGTCTCAACGGCCTGGACTGGATGGGTTCCATTCTCATAGTGTCGTCCATCTCTCCTCAGTACGTGCCCATCATGTCTCCTCCTTCCCAGCACTCTTCTGCTCCTCTCTACTATTCCTTCTCCTCGCAGCCTTCCATGAGCCCTTATGCCCTTCCTGCTCAGCAACGTCGGTCACCAGCTGATGTGAGTAGTGAAAGCGAGCCCACTACTCCTTCGGCAATGGGCTCTTCAGCTTATAGATATGAATACCCCTATGTGACCTATGGTGGTGCTGGACTCTCAACTCAGTCTGGACCCTCTGGACAATCTGGCCAAGGATATATCACCGCCTCGCAAATGGGTGGCATCCCACAGACAGTCCCTCTCTCGGCACCTCCCTCTTCTCGTCCCATGGACCCCGTATACCCTTCTCACCGCAGAAGCCCGTCAGTAATGCCTCCCTCTGGTGTGCCCTCCAGTGCTTCCTCCTCCTCAGTTGCTGAGCAATCCCGTAGAAGCAGACGCTCCTTCTCGACCGTTCAACCATACCCTCATCTCCCTCCTACTGGACTTCAAGCAACAGGAGTCCCTACTGGCATCCCTACTGGTCTCCCCAACATCCATGGAATGATGGTACCTCCTCCTCCTTCTCAAATGGGCTCATATCCCCAGTTTGTCAACCCTCCTTCCCAGCCATACTATTCCTACATGCAGAGTAGTACCGGTGGACCCTTTCACTATCAGTATCGGGGGACTGGTATGCCTGCTGGTGTTCCTGAGGGAGTTCTTGGTGGAGTTGGTACTGGTGGCCATTTGAGATCCCAGTCGTATAACCCGATTGCGTACCCCTTAGGATACACTTCAGGATATGGTTCGGGATACGGGTATTGGAACCGGCGCCGCTTTGGCACCCAGCCGGTCAACAATTACTCTTCAATACTGGACGCTGAGAGTGACGAAGAGGGAATAGCGGCAGCAGCAGAGGACCTCGATGACCTGGATGACGACCACGAGCGCAATAAGCACTTCTCAGAACTCGAGCACGTCAACCCGTGTAGGCTGTTTGTGGGGAACATTCCTTATACCTCTGAATGGGCCAACCTCAAGGACTTCCTCAAGGAGAGCGTGGCAGGGGTGGGCCGTGTGGAGATCCAGACCCAGCCGAATGGGATCAGCAAGGGTTATGCCATCGTCACGTGTGTGTCTCGAGAGGACGCTGAGACGGTGATCGAGGCCTTTGATGGTGTTGACTTTGAGGGCAGGCCCCTCAAGGTGAGGTACGACAAGTTCCCCAAGTATATCAAGCAGCACCACCAGCTGCAGAACCATCGTTTGAGGGGGTATAGTCAGCAGCAGCAGCAGCAACAGTTTCACCTCGACCCTGAAAGGGCTCTTGAAACCCCTAGCGAGCCAGATACCCACGCGGTGGAGCCAAGGGAAGCGGTAGACGCCGTCCAGGAGGGAAACCTTAGGGATCTCATTGAAACCCAAAGGCAGGAGGAGGCTGAGGTTGCCAGAGACCTGATCAACACCTTCAACACATTAAGGGCAAGTTAGGAGAAGTCTGAAACAGTTATCAGAAGTGTAGAAAGTGCGGTTTTTATATACTGGGGAGGGCATGGAGCTTGCCTTCTTGCCTGGTTTCCCGTTTGGTCATTCTTTAGCTTCCCTTTGCTCTTTGGTATTATTGCATTTGATATTTGCATTACTCTTGCTCGATTAGCTTGTTTTTTGGTTTGGTTATTGGTTATTGGTTTCTTTGCTGTCATCTGTGGAGCCATTCGGCCCATTAATATATTAAGAATACATCTTAAGTTGATACTTAAATTTTGTATTCTGCTAACTGTGGGTTCTGCAAGGCTGTGGGTTCTGCAAACGGCAGGCACTGTTGTGCACTTTTATTTATGTCTTTAACTGTTTCCCAGCTAGCAACCATTAATATTCATTTCCATATCCGTTCTTTTCATTTTCATCCTGATTATTTACTCTTCAACAAAACACCGCATTCACTTGATACATAAGCACACACAGCATATCAGGAAACTTAGCTTTAACTCCAGAGAAGATTTAAGGCAAAATTAACCACCAACCATGATATTTCTGGCTGCTGTTCTATTTATGTTGGCTTTTCCAGCACTGTCCCAGGATAATCAGTCCTCAACAGCCAACAATTCTGTCAATCACCTCTCACCTTACGGTGCTGTTAATCAACCATCAACACCGTGTGGGACCGATGTCAAATCCTTCCCTTCTCTATCTGAAGAGATATACGATGATGTGGACTTCAGAGCTTCGCTGTCGCAGATTGCCTACTGTATCAACGACAACGGAGCCTTCAAGATGAGGCCCAACGGGGAGTTCAGGTTCCCGGACGAACTTCTCCCCAACACCTCAGTGGACTACAGGGAGACTTTTGGCCGAAGGAGACGGTATATATTGAAAGAGGTGTTTCTGCCCAAGATACCAAGGAACCGATCACAAAATGACGGCAAAAGGGAGGCCACAACCTTCTTTGGTGGAGGTACAGGGTTCCTGCTGCTGGACATGAAGATGGAGGAGATCAACGTGGTGTTCAGAGGATCCAAGCACATCGAGGACTGGCTCACCAATATCCATTTCCTGAGTACCCCATATAAGCCTCTGGTACTGGATGATGAGTTTTGGAAGCGAACGAAACGCAAGGGAGGCATCAACTCCAGAAACCTTAAACGGTTCAGGTCCAAGAGCATCTCGTGGGACGACGTGGTAGGGGAAGGAGAGGGCACCACTCAGCTCTGGATCCACTCTGGGTTCCAAAGGGCCCTTGCAAACATTGGGCCGGAGATCTTTGGGCCCCTACTACACTCGATCCTCAAGTACCCGAAATTTGCCGTGAAGGTGATGGGCCACTCGCAAGGAGGTGCGCTTGCCCTTGCTGTGGCACTGGAGTTGGAACTGATGGGTGTGGAGTGCCAGTGCATCACGTTTTCGTCTCCCCGGCTGTTTTCTCCAGCCTTGGCAAGTCTCTACGATGTCAGGACCGGTGCTGTTGACCTGCTTCAACAGGTGTTGAATAGCAGTGAACAACAACCCCCCAAGGCACATCGCAAACACCAACACCTCTCCAAGGGCCACCTGAGGGTCATACACCACGGCGACCCTGTCTGGGATCTACCACCGGAGGGAAGCTATGCTCATACAGGCGTGGAACTGTTAATCCTAAAGAAGGAGCTGCCCCACTTGGCCCAAGACGTATTCGTGACCGGGATCACCAACTCTTCGAGGATGTTTGAAACATCAGAGATGGGCTCCTGGTTCAAGGACGAACTACTCCATGGGAAGGAACACACCCAAGTGATCCGCTACTTCAGTGCGTGCAACAAGATGGACTGACAGTGATTTATTAGTTTATTAAGGTAGTTACGTCAATATGATGGTATCCGAAACCCATCACCATACACCACAAGCGTAACAAACATTTTGAGAGGATCCAACCACCTCAGAGAAAGAAAAACCAGAAAAAACAAAATTAAACTTCCATGTTGAAACCAGCCCTGCTGGACAGCCTCTATTTTGGGAATGCTATTATAAAAGAGGCTGGAAAGAACTGAACCCCCGCAACCCCACAGGCGCCACCTCTGGGAAAAAGAGCTCCAACTCCACCGGCTGGTCAGCAGACCCCGCCGTGAAGCACCGCTCGACATCGAAATCTGTATAGAGGACATTCCCCGTCGAGACATCCTTGAGCTTGAGGATCATCGACTCAGAGACAATCGAGAATGCAGACCGTCCGTTTTCGAGCAGCTCTAGCACGGTGGGAGGGGCGCAAGATTGGAGGGGGTAGACAAACCTCAGAGATTTGTCCCTGTACTTGAGAGAGACGGTCCGTGAGTGGGATGTCGATGGTGCGGTGCTGATAGGAGTTATGGTGGGCCCCGAACTGCTGGTGGGTCCCGTGGCTAAATTAGGCGTCCGCAAAGGAGGGATGGTGAAAGAACCCCCCAGAGGAGGCAGCACCACGGGGAGAGACGAGGAGGACGAGGAGGCAGAGGAGGTGGATACGGGCAAAGAGGGTTTTTCTGAGCCCTTTGGCCAAAGAGGGTTTGCCGAAGACGACACTGTGGACGATATCGTAGGGGAGTTGGGGGTGGTGACGATGCCCCCACTGCCGTTGGAATGGGCCGAGAGGCTGAACACGGAGCTGTTGGCGGTTATGGTTGGCGAGAGCGAGTTATTGCTGAGTGAGTTGCCTAGTGAATTGCCTAATGTGTTCTTCTCTGTCCTGCTACTGGAACGGGTATGCGACAAGGTGGAGTTGACTGGGATTAATATGTTCCCCACAGAGTTCCCCCTGGAGTTTGTGTTGCCACCCCTCGATATCAACGGATAGTCGTTTAGGATCGTGGAGTGGAACACCTCGCACAATGGGTTGAGCACCTGGTCAAATCCAAAGTCCTTTACACACCCTCCAATGAGCTTCTTGAACAGCTGGGCGCCCGTAAAGTCGCTGAGCGCCCGCACCTCGATGGACTCCACGTCCAAGTTCTTGAGAATCCGGCACAGCGTCGAGTCGTTGCCGAGCTTCATGCGCAGGTAGCTCAAGGAGGAAGGGGAGATGTCCTCGAACCACCTCTCCAAAGTGAGTGCGAGAGCCGAGTTGACGAGGGCGTTGCCGAGGAACTCAATGTTCTCTATCTGGAGGGCGAAATCGTCGGACGTCAGCGACGAGGCAAGCGGCTTGTTGGTGAACTGGAAGCAGGTTCGAGACCGTTTCACCTCGCCGAGAAGCTTTTCAAGGGACGCCCGTTCAGACTGGCCAGACGCACCGAGCACCACGGCCCGTGGAGACGGGTGGTGGTGATGTTGGTGGTGAGCAAGCGAATCAAAACGGAATGGAAGATGTTGGTGGGAACTAGGTAACATGCCAGTGGTTGTGGCACCCGTGGTGGTGTTGCCCGTGTAGCCAACCTTCACCCTGTTGCCCACACCCCCCACTACGCTGCCCAAGGAGGGCGTGATCAGAGAGTTGATCGCCAGCTTCGACACACTCTCGCTACTGTTGAGCAAATTACGTCTGCGGGAATAACTTCCCCTGGGATTGTCATCGCTGGTGCTGGAGGAGTCCAGCATGACAATCTCAGAGAGAAACTTGTTATGGGCGCTGTCGATCTGCTGCTTCTTCCTCTCATGCAAGTCTTCTTCGTCGTCGTCCCTCTCATCGCCATCGTCCCGGTCATCGTCACCATCTTCTTCGTCACTATGCACCTTGAAGGATTCCTTTGGCTCCATCTTTGGCTCCACCATTACGAAACGGGTGTTCTTCCTACGCACTCGCCTCCTCCGCACGGTGTCGACTCCTTCGGTGCCGCGTTCCGTGGCGTCTTCCCTATATGCCAAAGCCTTTGACGACCTCTTCTTGTTGCGCCGCACGCTCTGGATCGCACACCGCACCAGTTTGTCAAAGTCAAACACGTGCTCATCTGTGTAGTTGAACTCCTTCATCAGCACCAGTGCACACTCGCGGATGGCCAGGTCCTGCTCGGAGGCCTTCTTGGAGCTCAGCGACAGCACATGGATGAGCTCGAGCCGCCTTGCGGAGAACTGGCGCCATGTCTTTTCGTCCAAGAACCCGAGTCGTTTTCGGATGAGACGAGTCACGCCTAGTTTTTCGGACTCCAGGGAGTCGTGGTCCCCTGGTGTCGGGGGAGTCTGGTGGGGTTGTGGTGACTGAGTGGGGGGGGTATCATTTTCGCCCATTTTGTGAGATGTCGTGATATGCCTTCGCAAAAGCTGTGGAAACAACTTTTGTGTGTGGTATGTGTTGTGGGGTGTGTGTGGTATGTGTTGTGTGGTGTGTGTAGGTGTGTGGGTGTGTGGGTGTGTGTTGAACACCGACTAAGCTGTTGGACACCACACAGCAAGAAGAATTCTAACTACGCTATTGGATTCCAACTAAGCTATGAGCCGTCCCAATAATCGAGCTCCTCCAATCCAGCTGCCTATCAACCGTCAACTATTCTTATCCAGTTTTCCAATCCAGATTGTGCAGATTGCTTCTTTCAACCGTCTCGGCTATCAACAGTCGTCCATCGTCCCTCTCTCTCTCTCTCACTGCATGAGGAACCACGGCCAAACCCAAAACGGTAACGATGACTACTGAAAAACCAAAAAAAAAGCAAATCGCTAGCTATGTACTAGGCACTACTCATTCATCCACTCTCCAACATCAGCCAATTCGATCACATATTCCCTTCACCGGCCTATTATCCTCGCCATGTCAAATTCTCACATCACCTGGTGTCCTGCACCGTCTCGTGCGACCTGCAGGCTTCAAATTTCCTTCCCCGGTGTGCGGGCTTTGGATGGAAGGCAGAGGCGAGCCGATTCGGCAAGGGGTGCTGGCATATGCCGGTGACAAGAGCACCGCGCGAAGAATACGAGCTGGTACGAGGTACTCATAGTGGAAACATAGGGGGACATAGTTGGGGGCATAGGGGGACATAGTAGGGGCATAGTGGGGACATATTATATAGAGGACATATTCTATCAGAGGACATATTATAGTGAAATCATGGTGGACACATAGTGAATACATAGTGGACATGTGGGGGACATAGTGGGCACTCATAGTAGAGGACATATTATAGTGGACACATAGTTGGGGACATATTCTATCAGAGGACATATTATATCAGAGGACATACTATAGTGAACACATAGTGAACACATAGTGGAAGACACATTATAACACACAGCATGCTGATACCATATGATATGTGTTGTGTGAGGTGTTAGTGCTGTGTTTTTGATGTGTAATGGTGCTATTGTTGTGTTGACCGTTTTTATATTATATATTTGCTGTTGTATTATGGCTGATATTAGTTTGTTCTATTTGTGTAGGTGTATTACTCAGTTATGCCAGGTATAATTGTATATATATGTTGTTAGCTGTTATGTATTATTGTAGTTACTGCATATATTTGTTGTTGTATTAGTCCTATATTAATTTGTATATTAGTGTGGGCCTACCATGGTATACTCGAAGATATCTTATCATACTACATATAGCCCACATTCATAGCAAGCCTCTACCCACCATTCACATAACAAACAACATTCCAATCATCAGGAGTATGGTTTCCACCAAGAGTTTGCGGATTCCAACTCCACCACTTGCCTGCCGTTCAGCCCAGTTCCTGCCATCTTCCTCTCCTATTCCACTAAAGTTCCCTGACCCATCCTCTCTTACTGATCCCTCCAGCTTATCCATCGCTCTCGCAAAGATCATGTACACTTCAACACTTAGCTCCTGCTCTCCCCCGAGTTCCTTTGGCTCCTCATGGCTCCCTGGCTCCTCTGAAATGTCTGACCCTGGCCCCATCGCCAACCGTCTATACGCCTCTACATCCTCTTCAGCAGCATTCCCTTCCGTCAAAAACGGCTTTCTTTTCCGCACCAGCGTATCTCTCTCATACTGCTTCATCTCATCCTTATCGGCAGATATCGCCGCTATTCTCCGCTGGAACAGACCCGTCACCACCGTCCCCTGCGACACGTCGAGACTCTCCTGGTACGGATTGTTCTCACATAGCCGTTGGATCAGTGTCAACGTTTCAAGGTTCTGTGGATGTGGGGGTCAGCACGCTGGGTTTTTGGAAAGACGGTTTGTAGGGTCTTCTTACCACTGCAGGGCAGTACTGTGTGCACCGTAGTGCCACGGCCCCGATGTAGTAGCATTTACACAGGTTGTTCGAGCATCTTTCATAACCATCACGCGCACCAGCATGGCACTCCAGGTATCGTTTGTTTTCCTATCAGTTAGACTGGTGGGTTCACATGTGAAAGCCTGTAAATGCTCATACAACTCTCTCTACTTTGGGTCACCTACGCATATGGGTCCAAATTGGCGAAACCCGTCTACCGACAGCACATGATCTGCTGCTGCGGAGATGAAACACAGGCAAAGGGCCACAACTCCGAGCATCACGGTTGTCTTGGCCCGGAGCCAAAACTGAGTAGACTATATAACCCATTCTCTGGAATGTAAATAACCGTTATCGCACTGGGGACATCCCACATGTATGCGGCCGCAAAGCCGGGGTGACATCGATTACCGGATTAGGTTAGATACCGGGGGTGACGTGATGTGAAAGTATAGTGGATATTTTTGGATAATATTGAGCATACCATGGATAATGCGGTGGAAGTTAAATGATATAGACACAGTTTGATGAGACGGTGATGAAGGTGCCTATAAAGAATCCACCCCACACTTGAAGTGATCTATAGTACGTAAAAGGTAGAGAAAGGTTATGGCTGATTTTGCACCAAGGGAAACTTCACAGGCCACGCTCAATTGGTTCATAACTCATCATGGTTGCAATTCGATATGGTCATAATCCTTCATATCCATTCCTTCGTAACCGTCTTCATAACCGTCTTCATAACCGTAATTCGTCATTAAGCCGATCTTCACCGGTGGTCCATGGCAGCCCTGTAGCACCACATACGGGCACCGGATCATCTCATTAGGCTCACGGCTGCTGCAGCGAAACCGTCCCATCTCGTCCGTCCCATCTCGTCCGTGGAACCATCCTGCCGCATCATCTGAACCATTTCGCCATTTCAGCCAGCCCATCTCTCGGCCTCTATCTACACTTTACTCAATACCGCCTCGGACTTGGCCATGAGTCATGGACTCTCAGCCCTTCCAGTGCTCCGACCACCACCCCAGAGAATCCGATCTCGGCCACAGGGAGGACGTGCATGTGTCAATTATACCCCGGATTTCCCTTCGTCCATTAGCGTGCATACATCTGCACGTACTTACAGGCCAATATGCAGGACGATTTGGCATGGATATATGGGGGATGGCATGGTTGCTGAAGAGTGGATTGTGGGGAATTTCTCCGGGGTGGTGAGGTATAAGTAGGAGTAGAGATGCTGATTTATTTTGTTTTTTGACATCTCGTAGACCCCACAAAGTAGACAACAGACAGGCAGACTACTTAGTGAACAGACTGACGATTCGACTGTCAGGATCAGAAGACGGCAGCCAACCAACCGACCAACCGACCAACCACACATCACAATGGTATATACACAGATCGACATTGACGCGGAGGAGCAGGCTCACCAGGCTGAGATTAAGGCCATTGAGAAGTGGTGGTCAGAGCCACGTTGGAACCACACCAAGCGTGTGTACTCCGCAGCCGAGATTGCTAAGAGAAGAAGCACCATCAAGCATCCTCAGGGCTCTGACGACATGCCCAGGAAGCTGTTTGACCTCCTGAGTGAGCACAAGAAGAATGGTACTGCTTCCATCACCTTTGGTGCCCTCGACCCCATTCACGTGACCCAGATGGCCAAGTACCTCGACACCGTGTACGTTTCCGGGTGGCAGTGTTCTTCAACGGCCTCCACTTCGAACGAACCTTCCCCTGATCTTGCTGACTACCCAATGGACACCGTGCCCAACAAGGTGCAGCACCTCTTCTACGCCCAGCTCTTCCACGACAGGAAGCAACGCGAGGAGAGAATGTCTGTGCCCATTTCCGAGAGGAAAAACCTCAACTACACAGACTTTCTCCGCCCTATCGTTGCCGACGCTGACACCGGACACGGTGGTATCACTGCCATCATCAAACTCACCAAGATGTTCATTGAGAATGGTGCTGCCGGAATCCACATCGAGGACCAGGCAGCAGGAACCAAGAAGTGTGGCCATATGGCCGGTAAAGTGCTCGTCCCTGTTCAGGAGCACATCAACCGTCTGATTGCTATCCGTACCAGTGCCGATATCTTTGGCTCCAGCCTGCTGTGTGTGGCTAGAACCGACTCTGAAGCTGCCACCCTGATCACTTCCTCCATTGACCGCAGAGATCACTATTTCATTGTGGGCTCTACCGTGCCCGAGATCCCATCCCTCTCTGAGGTGATGGAGAAGGCCGAGCTCGAGGGCCTCACTGGTGACAAACTTCAAGCAGTTGAAGTTGCCTGGGTCGAGAAAGCTGGGCTCAAGCTATTCCACGAGGCCGTCATAGATGAGATCAATGCTTCCACCTCCATCAAAGACAAGAAGGCTGCAATTGAAAAGTTCACCTCAGTCGTGACTCCTCTCAGTGGCACCTCCAACAGCGATGCTCGTAAGCTTGCCAAGGAGATCCTGGGCAAGGACATATACTTCAACTGGGACACCCCAAGAGTGAGAGAGGGATACTACCGTTACCGTGGTGGTACCCAGTGTGCCGTGAACCGTGCAAGGGCTTTTGCTCCATACGCTGACCTCATTTGGATGGAGACCAAGCTTCCAATCTACGAGCAGGCCAAGGAGTTTGCAGATGGTGTCAGAGCTATGTACCCAGACAAGTGGTTGGCTTACAACCTGTCACCCTCTTTCAACTGGAATAAGGCAATGTCTCCAGATGAGCAGCAGACTTATATCGATAGGTTGACCAAGCTTGGTTTCATCTGGCAGTTCATCACCCTTGCTGGTCTCCACACCACTGCTTTGGCCGTCGACAACTTCTCGAGGCTCTTCAAGGAGATTGGAATGAGAGCGTACGGCCAGACTGTTCAGGAGCCAGAAATTGAGAATGGTGTGGAGGTTGTCAAGCACCAGAAATGGTCGGGAGCAGAGTACATCGATGGTTTGCTGAAGCTCGTGAGCGGTGGTGTGGCTTCCACCGCTGCTATGGGAGCTGGTGTTACTGAGGATCAATTCAAAGAGAAATAGAATATGTGCAATAAATGATATGGATCTGACTGATTTTTTAGGCATCTATTAAGTATATTCATAATCTCTACAGAAGAGTTGTATATGAGGCAAGAGATAACTGCTGTCAAAGAAAGGGTGAAAAAAATTAAAAAATAGTAGCTAAGAAACTAAAATAAAAAAAAAATATTGAATACAATAAACTTTGCGTACAAAAAAAATGTGAGCGAAACGGGAATCGAACCCATGTCACCTGCTTGGAAGGCAAGTATGATAACCACTACACTATTCGCCCCATATAAATATTATGGGAGCCACTCATGCATATATGATAATTTTGACTACTCAACAGGTGCAGTATGATTTGGTCGGTGCACGCCTATGTAAAAGTGACTCCATAATAAACAGTATGGCAGAAAAATAAGGAGATAGCAAGTCATTTTAGAAGACTCATTGTCCTTTATCCACATTAAGGTATATAAAGCAGGGTTATGGCGTACCATGTATTTAATGGGAAGTCCCTAATAATTTAAAAAAACCATACAATATCAAACACAAAGACAATCGGAACAAAGATGCACAAGCACCATCGGAAACCAATCAGAACGGCAATAGGCAGGGAGGGCAATTAGGCTCTCTGTGCCAACAGAGCACGGAGCTTGGCAACCTCAGCCTCAAGGCTAGAGTTTCTCTCGAGGAGTTCCTCCACCCTGGACTCCAGCTGGTTCATGCGCTCCATCTTACGAGCTCTGGACCGTCTGGCAGCCTCAGTGTTACGGGCCCTCTTAACAGAGACGACATCCTCACCGGTGGGGACAACTGGAGACAGAGGAGCTGGTCTCTGCTTTCTGTTGTACGACACACAGCCCAGATGGTCTGTCTTGGAGAAGGTGTAGTCCGAGGTCTCGCTAAAGGCACGCTTCTTGGAAGGAACGACATCCATAGGCGAGGCCTCGCGACTCTCTGGGAAGAGCTCACTAAGAGAGACACCAGTCTCTGGTTTAACTTCTGGGGCAGCAACCTCTGCAGTTTCAGCAGCAGCAGCAACAGTAGCCACTGGAGCAGCGACAGCAGCGGCAGCAACCTCATCGGCAAACAAGGAGACCCAGCTACCTTCCTCCTCTCCCTCAAACATGGGAGCAGACTCCATCATGGTGGAGGTGTTGAAAACAGACTCCAACACAGAAGAGTGGATCTCCAAGGGAGACAGAGTGCTCGTAGCGGCAGCAGCGGCAGAAGACTCAGCATCCTCGGTAAAGACATACTCGAGCGAGTCGAGAAGCCCAGCAGAGGCGCCAAGGCTCACGTCCATAGCGGCCGCGGCGCCCTTGGACTTGGGCTGGCTGGCAGCGAAGGAGCCAAAGGCCGACTCGCCGAGGAACATGGGGCGGGACTCTTCAATAGGGTCAAACATCTGGGGCTCAAACTGGGTGGCAAGGGATGACATGGCAGATGGCATTGATGATGATGATAACGACGACATTGGTGGTGGTGTTGTTGTTCTTGTTGCAAAGATAAAACGGCTGGCGCAATATGTTGACAATTTTTTCAAACTTTTTTATTTTAATTTATTTTTCACTCTCTTGGGTGGCGGGGGTAGTAGTTGGGGACGTCATATTGGACGGGTGGTAAATTTCTCTTATGAGTAACACATTTTGGACATTGTGAAACGGTAAATACAAAAGTAGTTTTTTATAACTAAAAACTGCTTAAAGACTTCTTCCGGGTCGTGATTGATCAATCAGATACGAAAATTCCTTTCTTTAGAAAAGACTTTTAACAAGACATTTTGACAGTAGCTGCAAGCTCTATAGGTGCGTGGTGTGTGTGTAAAATGTCTCTTGTTTGTTGGGGATGAAGTTGAAGTACACCCAATGACGCACAAGAAAAAGTGGGAATGAATCATCTTATATACCAGGGTGCAGAATTTTCAGACAAGGGATATGGGCGGGTAATATGCAGGGGGGAGAAGGGAGTCCCCTCCCTAGGCAGAGGAAGACGGTGCCCGGTCTCCCCGCTCTACAGGACCGGCAGCGGCGCCAACAGCGATGGCAGCAGAGCAGCACTGTGTAGGCATAGCGGTGGCACCAAATTAAGCGCGGTGAGCGTCCCAAGTAGGCAACAAAGAGCCGATAGCCGTCACAGCCGCAGCCTATTGGGTCGCAAGGGCTGCCGGGGGGTCACCCTTTTGGGCGCTTGCATGCACGAAGGGGAACCCCGATCAAATGTGCTATGCTGCACTAGTCCACTGAAAGAGAGAGGATTTGTGGGTGGTGTGGTTGCAGTTGGCGTGGTTGCAGTTGGCGTGGTTATTGGTCAAGGTGGATTCAATTGAACCTCCTGTCAAAGGAGTGATTCTGTATTGATCCCTGTGGTCAAAACCCGCATTCAACACTGCTAGGCCTCATGCTCCTTAGTCTCAATACTTTTCTAGTCTCCCCTCGCCCCAATTGCATGTTACGCCCCGCAAACTCTCTCACTGTCTACCCGCCCTACGGCTTTCCCTAACTAGTGATCTCTCCTCACATGTACTCTGTAGGTTATGCACCTTGTGCGTGGAGCTCCATATAATTGGTGGAGCTCCAGATAATTGGCGGAGCAATAAGCACTACTCCATCTAATGCCTAACATACTACTGCCTAAGAACACATAACGTGGAGAATAGTGCCACTAACCCCGATACCACACCACATCGGCTGTCAACCATTGGGTAAAGGTGCACGCCGCTGCAGGTTCTCGGTGTCTCAAAGTGAAAAATATATCACCTCCCGTATGTCGAGGCATGCGCTTGCCAACACCCTTTGCATTTTCTTAGCCTACCCCTGCCTCCTGTGATTGGCTCTCAACTATTTTGATAGTTCCTGAAATAGCCAGCTACAAAAATTTTGCAAACGGCTTTCTCGTCCCTTCCTCATTTTCCTGCGGCTCCCTTGAACTGGCTGGTGTCCATCTAGAAACACCTGCCGCTTACGGTGCCGGTACCGGGTTAACCTGCGGAGTTCAATCCGGTGATATTATCATCTGTCTTCCTGTCTAAATCCTCTTTGCCCACTATATACTGGTAGCTGGAAACATGCCAACGTCTAAAATATTTTAAAAATGTTGGTGCTTGTTTTTTAAAAAGAATTGTGCATCACTAATATTGCCTCTTGACATCGAGATAAAAAATGATAGAAATATTCCTCAAAAAACTTTGAACCTTTTTTTTTAGAATTTGTTTTTGGAAGAAATTCGGAAATACCATTCGCTGTTATAAGTTAACCATCAAGGCCCTAACTTTTAACGACAACAAAAAAAAAAACCAGGCATCAGCACCCAAAATTTGGCTGTTCAATCCTTCATTTCCAGAAAAAAAAAGGACTAATTAAGGCGAAAGCCTTAGACTTATTTTATTGGCTTCAAAATTGACGAAAGCATGCCAGAAGATGGACAATACTCTCAAGATTTACCCCAAAAGATCTGGAAAAATAGGTCAGAAAAACCCTTAGTCATGAGATCCTAAAAACTGGTTCTGCTAGTACATGCCATTATAACTGGTGATTTATATAAAATATGTCAATCACCTTTTTGAGGTATTATATCAAAGAGCTACTCCCTGGATTTTTTTCCAGTTATCGGGCTTTTTTTTCACGATAAGTGCAGTTATGAGTGAGAAATTTCATTTTTGCAAGGAAAGGGGCCAAAAAGAAGAAAATGCCGCCCATTCCCCCCTTTAGTTCACTGGCAGAATTTCCTTCAAGAATGCTCTTCTGCCAGTCATCTATTTTTGGATGTTGCAAATGCTAGAAATCCTTCTTTCGACGGTCTGATTTCGATGCAATAGCTTTATATGCTTGAAATTCGGAGAGAACATTGCTGAGAGTCAGTTCTGAGATAAGGTTCACCTATAGCTTGTAGCCAATTCGAATAGTGGTCCATGTTTGAATTTCAAGCATAAACTTTGGTTGCAGACGCCAACAGGTAGAGATGTCCTTAAATCGCTCAATCGCTCATTGTGTAATTTCAGTTCTTGTCATAGACATGCTCTTGGAACATCTAGAATTATACAATTCTAGAGAGACAGAGGCTTAAAGCTCACAAGAATTCAAATGATTATTTCAGTTTGATTCCTCTTTTTTCTTCTCACACTTGAACTATGTGTTAGCACCTGCAATTCCGACTTCCATGTGGGTATATTCATCTGTTTCTGGCGGATAATCTATCCACCAGCATACTCCTCTAGGAAAAAGGAAGTTTCTTTACTCGTTTAGTTGGTTCTTACTTGCAGAGAATTAGGAAGACATGCAGGCAACACAGTAAATAAAGGATTCTTCGAGCCTGTAATAAGCTTCAAACAATAGACCTATAATGCTCACTGTTGCACATGCATCAACCAGTCAAGTGCCCCTATTGTGGTCAAGATACCCACCCCTTTAAGATTTCGAGCCTCAATTAGTTCTAGTAGCTCCTGAAAAGGCAACAACGATGACAGAGAGTCATATCATATATTTTCTCTTCAATAGGGTTCACACCAACTGCTGCGATACATTGTGGATTTTGCAAAAAGATAGATATCCCTCTTAATCATACCGTCCAATTAGGAGGTTCAGAAGAATAGCAAAGCTGCTGTGCTGCTGTGCTAGTGTTGCCACATCAGACCGATAACAAATTACAGCCCTCCTGCTGCTCTTTTAGTATATAGCTGCTTCTTTTACTGTTCTTTCTTTCATTTATGGCATATTACTTACTTAATGCATGGTATGGTGACTAAAAGCATATGTGAAAATAGACCAAGAACCAAATGGGTTGCATTATTGCCCATCGAATTATCTGTCCAGCCTATCTCTCCCTCTCCCCCCCTCATTCATCTAGACGCCAATTCTAAAGATCTAAACTTGAATCAACCCTCTACTGTGAAAGACATTTGCTGTTTATATTCTAGGCCGAGCTAATGCTTGCACGGTTCATGTTGTGCTACATTTTCTTTTGATTTGTAACTAACAGATTCTACATTTTTTAAGGATATTAGAAACAATTTTTTGGACGCGGATTACGTACAATACTTACATAAAAAAGTGACAAGATTATATTTCCTTCATTATTATACCTGAGCACAATATACACACAATTTGACAAGTTTGTTTTGCTCAGTGAGTTGTGCTCGTTTTTCCAAGAATTTGGTTTTTCTGTTTACAAATCATACCTCACTGGACACAGACAAACAGATTTCTCCCTTGTATTGTGCTGGAATCATTTTGTCAGGCTCATCTAACTGCGAGCTATTTGAGAACGCAGACTAGAAAAGGTAGGTTTCTAAAAATAAGAAGAGTTTTGAATTTCTATCCGTGAAGATATGTACCTGTCTTCCCTTCCCAGTGCTATTTTATGAGTTTGCTTCTTCATTCCCTAGAATGATATCTAACTAAATATTCTGGGTTTCCGAAAGTGTGCCAAACAAGCCCTGTTGGCGGACTGTGATTTGAATATAACATTAAGCACTGGAACTGATGTAAATGGATCTTTTTTATCACTTTCAGCTCCTTCTTTTTTCAATTTCTTACATGAGAGTAGATCACGGTGCGTTCTAATTGTGAAAGAAATTCACTGGTCATGGTTGACACTATATACAGTTCTTCGATGAGAGATGCGATGCTTTATTCTGTGTTGGTCATATAATTGCCCTTAGAATTGTCTCATTGAAGAGCTTTATTCAGTTGATGGCTCTGTAGTCTTCTGATGATCCATATCGGTTTGTTCCGCATAAGATGATGATGCCCATCGTGTTTCTCTTTGTTTCGGTACCTTATAATCAGCTGGTGGACACTTCAATCACAACACTCTAGAAATATACTCTACTACAACAAAGTACAAGTTGGTGATTCTCCCCAGCGTTGGAGGTCAAATTGTACTCCTATTATTCTTGTGAATCTACTGTCTATGAAGGCTTTCTGCGGCAGCATTTAGTGGAAACCATCATTTTATCGCGACTTAAAACAATAGCTAAGTAAAGGCGTTGATATTTCAATTTTTCACTTTAGGCTCCCCTAAACCATTATCATCCTATGTTGTGAAACTATGCCAGATCGAATTAGAGATTTTTGAGATTTCTTTTGATTCAACTACGGATTGTGCAGTTATCTTCAAGTATACTCTTAATAACTCTGCTATGAGCTGAAAACGCAAAAAGAGCTCGTTGATAATAGTGAATATATACATAGATATTTCTTTATCTCTGTTTCTGATTTCAAATATTTTTTCCCCTCCTTTTCTGACTCTTCCTGCTTCCTGGTGATTCTCTTTGATTTTTTATATCCTTTTTGGACTCTCCGTGCACATAAATCATAATTTCTGTGGATATGAGGGCCATACCATCACTAACTGTAGAAAAGAATTGCCTTAGACTGCAACCGTTTTGTCTTTTCACCAATGCTGCCTTGACTAGACTAGGGAATATCATCATTTGCGTTTGATTTATGACTGAATATTCCATCAGTAGGTGCGATTGAATTTGTATCATCAGTTCTCTAGGATCTACGCACATTACAAAAATTCAACATATGTACTCTCCAATCGTACAGATAAAGTTTAAAACTTGTAGGCGCACAATTTCTAATTGGTTATATATAGTCTCAGTTAGTTGCAGTAAAAAAATGACAATTAGCTAAACATCTATTACATGGTTTGATGATTGTCCATGTTCACTTTCATAGACAGTATATGACTTTAAGGTCAGTTTAACAAAAAGCTGGGCTACCGTACAACAGACACTACCTATGACAGAGAAGAAAGCATGATTCCCCGAGAAAGAGTAGACAAACATATCACCAGCTGCCTTTAATTGGATTTACTCTGGATCAACCGAGGCGAAGAAGTAAGTAAACCCCTTTGCTGTGTTAATAAAATAAAGCAGGAAACATAGATTATGTTTTGAAACTTGATCCTGTATTCTGTGTGCTTATATGTCTGGTAATCCATGTATTCAACAAATCACCTTCTCTGCATAAATGTGCTTTTTTTGAACAATGAGCTTTGTAACGTTACTGAATTCTTCTCACTAGTGTATGTTGCGAAGGAAAAGAAAAAGAATGTCAATGTATTTCCAACTCCAACTAAGAAGCGAAGGGGGTTAAATTCACATAAGAAGAAAAGAAAACTCCACCCTTATATCAGTGTAGTAACAGTGAGTGACACTGTCATCCCTGTAAATGTGAAGAGCAATGTAAAGGTTAGAGCCAAGTAGAAGAGCGCTGCAAGGAGATCGTTACGAGGCATGAAGAGCTGAAAGTGGTTACCGCAATGTTTTTATTGGCGGCAAATGATCTATCTACTATGAATCAAATTGGAAAGTGTTTGCTGTTGAGTCAGCCAGTTGAAGCTTCCCAGATAATGCAGTTATCAAGAAGTCCCACCATTCAAACGACGTTTAACCCACTCTCATACAGTGCTAGATAGTTGAAGGGAAATGTACATTTTGGGCACAAGCATGAATATCGAATATCTCATCCATCATCTCATCTTAGCGTGGGAGGAATCGGAAAATGAATGTATTTTTATTTGAAACTTGGATGACAAAGGAGAGTTTCGAGAGAGTGAGGGCCTAAGAACAAAACTTTGGCATTGGTGCTACGATGACCAGACTATCATATTACTGGCCTGATGCCATCCCTGGAGCTGAGTGGAATAAATCGATACACGAATATCACAAGACAGAAATAAAGAGCATGATAAAGTTTGGAGAGGCGAGAGAAAAGGCGTAAGTATAACAGGCAGAACACGTATATTGTCTGGCCCCTACTTGTTACCGATCTTCATAGGCAGGAGGACTAAGCTCCAGGGATGGCATAAGTTCTTTCAACAAAACTGCTATTGAGGAAAAGCGACTTACGGAAATAACACTGCAGTAGAAGGATAAAGCGTTTGAAGAACTCGTATGTTTCTCCCTCTTCTTGTTTTCTGTAAAACATTCACCAAATTCAACAACAGCGGCATGCATTGTTTTGTCTGCTTATTCCGGATTGAAATAACAGAACGAGAATTGATGAACCAGGTTTCTATTCCTTTTTGCATTTTTTATCAAAACAAGTACAACAAAACCACGATCATATCACCATTCGTTAATTGTGTATCCTTCTTATGGACAAGATTCGATGCGCTGTAGGAGGACTTAGTCCTTAAGTACACTATTCAGTAGTGGGTGATATTAATGTTCTTTTTATGACTCTTTAAGTCACCCAGTTTGATTGACACTTGGAATAGAGTCTACAAAAAGCACCTTAGCCAGTTTCTCCTGCAACACCTAAAAACATGGACCACAAGGTTTCCGCTGTCAAATAAAAACTTAGATGCTAGGAGGTGTCCTTTCAAGATTTATTCTCCAAATGTAGATGCATACGATTTTGAACTGATACATTACACAACTGCATTATATGGTACATTAGAAATATAAAAAAGCCATGGATAGATCACAAACCTGCCAGCTAGTAGCCTGATTTCCTCTTACCTTAAAAGCAATAGTGCCCCCACACAAAACCTCTTGGGCATGATATTCTTCATTTTGATAATGAAAGCAATTGGTGAATCAAAAAAGATGGGAGTGCTATAAAAGGGAATACTGCTTCAGCGATGCAAAACTATAGATGATTTCACAACGACGATCCTCTGTAATCTCTATGGTAGTTCACAGCTTCATTTATGTATGCCAACAGATAACATTCTACCTTACTAACGTATCACCATTTTCGCCGTACAGCACACTTGAACCGTTTTTTTAATCCTGTCTCTAAAGAGTTGTAGCAGATTCCAATTGAACGATGGCATGCGGCGGTATCCTGTTTAGGATTGCACATTTGGAATGAAGCTCTATTCAGCATCTCCAAACATTGCAATTGGTAAAACCTTTTCTCTAAATTTGGGTATCATTGGTTGCTTAATGAAGGAAAAACGATGGATGATCTCACAGAAATATGTATTTGAGGTGACATCAATGTAGCAGTACTCTCCATTCCTCCACAAGCATAATAATAAGATATGATAAGAATGTACGAGCAAGTAACGAACATCGTTTTGTTGTAGCTTTCTTTTTGGCAAATGCTTTCTGGCTTGCGCAAAACAATCGAAAACATGCATATATCGCACTGGTGTTTTATATTGTACAGTGAAACAAAGGAACAATTTTATATTTGTGTCAGAATTCCAAAAGAATGCATTGCACTTTCATACTTCATCCCTGTATGGAAATTCCACTATCCGAGTTAGTATAAAAACTATGTCAGAGACTGCACACTGTCATTACAAGTGTCTCGTTCATGGCTAAAGGATATGCTTAGATTTGTGCATTCTTAGCAAATCTCCTACTGCATTTGTGAATAAAGGTTTTTTTTGCCCCGGTAATTCCAACAATACATCTGTATCTGAAAAATGTTTCTCTGCTCAGATAAATTCCAAGCACTGACCCACGCTTGGCCAGTTGATATCTATAGATGAACCCCCAAAGGATTGTCGAGGTAGTAGCAAGGTTCTCGTATAGTTTGATTCTCCACTGATGTTCATGGGTCGCTAGAAATTGCCGCCTGTAAAGCTTAATATGTGTATGCCCAGGCCAGATTATATCAATACTTAGAGTTTCAAAACCATGAAATACAGAAAACAATTTGATCCACTCCTACGAAGTGAACATGGGAAATTCGGAAATTGAAAGCAAATCTCAGCGGTTGCGCTATTAATTCCCAGGATGATAAGGCGAACAGCAAATATATATATATATATATATTCAACTTATCTGACTTTCCTTCCATCTTCTGGTCACGAAAATGCGTTCTGAAATCACGTAAATAGTACCGACAGGGTTGACTAACTGTCAATCTGCTACCTGTATTATGGAAACTAAAGCTAAAGCAGCTTCAAATCACTAGCATCTCCTCATCTCTCCGTTCGTCTGATCGATCATTCAATTATACAATAGGAGAGAACTGACAAACAGGCTGGAAGAAAGTATACAATCTCTTCTGTTCGTTATTTCTGAAAGGAATATATTTGTCAAATGACGTACGACGCTTGGGTGCCCGAAGTGTTTATTTGGTGTGTAGTGTCCATTGATGAATACTGTGAAACGCCTGTTGTGTAGGGATTACCAGAGGGAGCAGTGAAGGTACATACAAGTCAAAGTGCAGTTGAGATCATCTACTTTTTATCATAAAGTCTAGCTGTCCATGCATCACTCCCTGTGTTGTATAAGTAAAGACCGCAGCTTTTTTTGTGTCATAACTAACGATAATAATATTTTCTCGCTCTTAGAATGTCTACATGAACTCCACTTCCGCCCACTTCCTTCTAGCCAGGTTTGCATTTACTCGGAAACAACAAATTCATAATTGCCTATGATAAATTATAGAGATTTACTCATTCATCGGAACCAGAATATCCGAGAAATGCAAACCACATAGCCTACATTAACCCTCAACTGCTATTCGTGATGCAAATGATGGAAACAGCGTTTTAATCAATCCTAACATTTCTATAAAATCGTCAGGAACGCTTTGTTGTCATTTCATGCTGGTGATCATGTATATATATACTCTTTAGGGCAGGCAGGCGGATTTGTCAAAGAAAAAAAACACTGCAGCCCCTCATTGGTTACCTATGTACCAGACAACCAGACAGATCAAATTCACACGATCTTGATCATTAAGTCAAAAGATATCAGAAATTGCTTTGTCATAACACAATATCAGCGGACCTTACCTTCTACTAACGGCGGTCATATTCTATGAACACAAATCTAAATCAGAAATATCCAGATTGAGTTGATGTCAACGGTGTTTTTTATGAATCTTTCTCCCCTTCTCACCAAAACTACCTGAAACATTAAACACCCTTCATTCATGCTGAATACCTTTCCATTTTTTCCTTATCTCCCGGACAATCCCCCAAAGCAAGCTAGTCATAGAGTTCTGAGTTGTTAACATACAAAAACAAAACCGAGACGCTACACGTCTTTCGAGGCGCCAAAATGAACAAAGCGTAAGTCGATCCGGCAATCTTTCCCAGGTGTAAGATTCCAAGATAGATGGAATGCACTTCTTATGAGCGCAAAAAAAACTAATCAAATAAATATAAACTCACGAATTTTTTTTCAACAATATCACCCCGAATTCATATTTGTTTCGTAGTTGCAAAAGTTACAACATATTTTAAGTAAGCATCAAGCACTTGAGGTGAAGCTCCGTCTACTGGATTGTTGTCCTTCAGCAAACATTCTTTGCATTATAACTGTGTCACGAAAGCAAAACTATTGAGATGTAAACTCTGCTGTAGGGTCACTTGAAATCTTTTTCGATTGTGGCATTGGAATCACTTTATTCACATGATTTGCATTGTCTATAAAGAGATCGAAGTTTTCTCGTTTTTGATTGCCAATGAAACACAACTGGATTAGATACTGCTATTGTGTCTCCAACCTCAACAATGAGGCTTGAACAAATCGCATTTTTGCCTATAAATTCTAAAAACAACCAAATGCACATCCAAGGAATAGAGAAGCCCAAAAGACTCACAGGAGACCGCGAATGGGTGCAGGGTTGACCGTCGCGCCTGGGAAAACCAAAGGAGCATGTGACATGTAGGACGAGGAAGACCGTTCAAGATGGTGGAGAGATGATAAAAGAAACACAGCCCTACTAGTTTTTATATATGTGACTTCATTTATATGAACATGATTTGCTCGGCTACAAGTTTAGGGCAAAGCTATAGAGCATAAGTTAGCTTGAACTCAATAATAAAAATGTCCTATGTATATTCAGATAGAGAAATGACTTTCATTAGCTAACGTAAAAAATATGATGATTGATAGTTAAACGATTTGATCTGTTATGAGGCCGTGGAATCTGCTATTGCCACTTCCTGACGTGGAGCCAGTTTCGTTATTCTATTGAGGAATATATTAGATGAATATAGAGTTGATAGAACAGAGCAGGTTATTGAAGGAAGGACCCTTATTAGCATGAATGAATAGTTACATTTTTCAACTACCCTAAAGTTAATAACTAACCCTTATTGTTGAGATGCTATTTCATAAACAGATGCTACTCGAGTTTCCTGTTGTTGAACTTATACGATATGTGGAATATACCCACAATGCCTCGATGATGCGTATCTTGAAAATGTCATATAATCCCTCCTACCTTTAGTAGGAGTCAGTGGAGAAAATATTTCGGATATATTGCTCTGTAATTGATCAGTCGTTCAGCTAAGGTAATCACACAAAATCTGCTAACCACTGATGTAAGAACAGGTAGTAACTCCTGCTTCACCTCTGTCTGTCAATACTTCACGACCTAATCCAGTGATTATTTGTTTCTCTTTCGTTGTGGCACCCAACAGGTTTGAGCTACAGAATACCATTAGCTGCATTTAGTGGCTGCTCAAAGCTGAGACTTGAAGTATCAAGTCTGAGCTGAATAAAGTCTAGACCGTCTTATAATTCTTTTGTCTAGAATCGTGGCTTCATTTATCCAGTTGCTTTTAAATTTCACCAACCTTGATTGAAAGTGTGAAGGCAATGACTTTCCCAAAAAATGACGAGCTTCAAAATAATATAGAGCCGAGTATATATAAAGACATATATCATTAGCGTCACTTTTATTTATTGTATTTCACCCATTGTATCCCACCCATCTATTGTTTTTGATTGTTCAAGAAAGCACCACATATACAACTTCTTTTCTGTGCCTTGATATTCGCGGCATGATCGTGACATGATTTCGTAAAATAGGACATCTAATGGACATACAGACAAGACAGGTTTGCTGAGATTTTTTTCCAAGGATTGCGTAATCTCTGCTAAGATGGGGGGGCATATCCGAAGGTGGTGTATTATCATTAAATAATATATTTCCATGTTTCCAAGAAGCCGAATTTCAAGGCCTTCTCAACTATTATCATATCTAATTAGAAATGTGGTATCATCCTGATTCGGGAAAAAGGAAACCTGTTTTGCTATCCAAAGGTAGATAAATGGTTATATTACAGGTGCCCTTTTTGAACAGTAGTGGATAGATAGAACAGCACGATGTATTTACTGTAATATTTAGCTTAGCCAGTAGTTCATACTAAATGAGAGTTCGACAGAAAATAAACATTCTGAGTGACGCCAGTGGTGGTTCTTCTGTGAATATATGAGATTTTGTTCTTATTCGACAAACGCAGAATATCATGACATATCCTGAACAACATATTGATACAGGCTCATTCCATCCATCACCCAGTGATTGCTACAGCACAATCTCTTGGCCCTGAACCAAAATGCATGCGCAAAGGCTAGCGATTACCTCCATCAGCAAGCTTACTATTCTAGTTAGAATCAAACCAGAACTTGTACCTTATGCCTCAAACTTTAATTCGTTGTTCCCTTCTACTGTTGCATTTCGGGGTATATCATTGGACATGTAGCTCATGTGTATATTCACTAAAGGTGTGGTACGGAAATTATAGGTTCAGGAATATACTTGAGAACCTTGATTTTTGCCTGAGCCAAGATTCCATCAATTACCTGACTTGGATTTGTTCATTTTATATCATTTTATTGGAATGACCGTGAAGATATCTCTGTATGGAGAAATGAGAACTATTTTAAGTACAGCCTTCCTCTCCATCTGTTTCCTATCTCATGATGAGACCACAAAAAATTGGGAGACTATCTAAGCAAGGATGAAGTAAGCTGATAGTAATAGCCATTGCATCTTTTATTGCTGTGCTTCTTTCGCTAGAAAGTAAGAAATTCTTCAAAACATGGGAGGGATATGAATATACTATTCCAAGAGTCACATTGGATATTCGAAGGTAGTTGTTCTTACACAGTCTAGCCTTAACCTCTACTAGAACTCTCCCATTCTGCGCTTGCGAGGTAAGGCACCTTCAACATTTCCGTTTCTGTCACTGGGAGTCTAAATTCATAGCATCCTAATATGATTTGATTATGCATAGTAACCACTTCCTGAAGAGATTACATACTGCTGCTTGCGACCTGCTCGGTTCGGTTGGGATGGTTCTAATTTCAAACTCATGGACTCTAAGTGAGACATGTCAAGATTCTTACAAGGGCGAAGGAGACAAAAGAACCACAAAAAAACAGAAAAACAGAAAAATTAGGAAAATCAAAAAAAATCAGAAAAAATCAGAAAAAATGAGCAAAGAGATAAATCAAGATGTGAGGAATATATTTGGAACTGACCGGTTTTCTTCGTTTCGAGCTTTTAATATTTGTCAGTTACATGAAACATCACTGATTCCAAAAGGCATTCTCTGTTAATAAGTGTAGCAGTCCGAAAAGTGTGTCGTATCGGTATTTCAAATAGTGTCAAACCCTAGTATATAGGTAGGTATATCACAATAGTAGCCCGGTCACTTATCACAATTATTATATGCTGATTGTGGTCACGACGAGCTCAGAACCCAAATCAGCTACTAGGATAAATAATATGCAATCAAAAATGGTTTGTACTTCCAAGTGAGTTCTGGTATGGTATTTGAGGCAGGGGTTATCTGTCCAAAAAAAATCTCATGACATCTTCTTTTGCGCATGAAGGCAAAAGAAGATGTGAAGGCAAAAGAAGATACCTTGAGGAAGCATATATTTGGACGAATTTTATCTAGTTTCAGAATCCTGTTGTTCTGAGAAAAACAGCAAGCTTCCCTTTTTAAATTGACCATCCTCTTCAGGGGTGCATGTTTATTATGTCTGTCTACCTCTTGAATGCAGAGGTATAGTATACTAAATAATTCTGCGGGTGAGATGAGAAGGCAAAAGAGCCTGCTTATAATAGTGACATTTCAACATAAATAAGTATTTCTGATTCTACCCTTTGTTTCTGATTTCTACCCTATTTTCCGTCTTTTTCTTGCTCCATTTTGATCGACTTTTCTTCGCTCTTTGGTTCGCTTCAACCTACTCAGAGCTTCTCATCCACTGCCAGGTAATTCTGTGAGTCGGTTAACCTTTTGGTCACGCTGCGGTCGGGAGACAAAGATGATTTTAATTTTCATTTTATTTATTATAAATCGCATACTATTGTGATATTCAACTTTTAGTAGTTCTATAGTTGTTAATCTCTTCAAATAGTTACTCTCTACTTTTCCAGACGAAATTTGAGGTGAAGATTTCTTAATTTAGGATTACATATAAAATAATCTAAGAAGAGAAAAATGACTGACAAGAAGATGAAAAATGATTGGACATAGATTCTATTACTAGATAAAATTTTTACCATTCACTTTTAAGGCCATTTTGCAGAAGTGTCTATTCTGTAAATTACCCACCGTATAGTGAGTGTACTATATGTATATGTATGTAAATATCAAGACGGAGATGTATGAGCGTGCATGACTCAAGCATGAAGGTTGAACCACTAACCATGATAGGCTATCTATCTATACAGAGATATATCGGAGGTGAATATTCACAGAGGAGTTGAATCATTACACCGTAGTCTCAATTCAATTTTACAAAATACAATCCAATGCCTTCGATCCATTGTTTGGCAGATGTCTGCCTTATTCCAGTGAGTACTGCCAAGGAGCTGTTTGAGTATATATAGCGATGCATTTGACTAACACTAGGCTATCCACCAGATTGGCACAGGGTCTACCTCTGTATCAGATTATGTGACTAGTGTTGAGAAGCTAGTCAGAGACAGTGGGTTGCACAGTACCCTGCACAGTGCAGGAACTACTATTGGTACGTCCCAATTGCAAGATGTTGTGGTTTAATCAATGAATACTAACAAGCTCAGAGGGTCCATGGGATGAGGTTATGGGGCTGATCGGTCGCATGCACGAGCTGGTTCACTCTATGGGTGTATTCAGGATCCAGAGTGATATCAGAGTCGGTACCAGGTAGGTAATAGTTAGAGTTTGAGGATCTTGTTGACTGTTTACTAATTCGATGTTTAGAACAGATAAGGCGCAGACCGCTGCCGACAAGGTGAGGGTTGTTGAGGAAAAGCTTTCGAAGCTGCAGTAAGGATGTATAGGAGGTGTGATTATTAATAGCATAAGAGTGATTATACTGAAGACTATTCATTACTAATATACAGACTCGAAAAAAAGACCCAAAACCCAAACAAATATCGCTTAAGCGGAAGCGCTAGAAGTGTACTTGGTGACAGCACGGGTACCCTCGGAGACGGCGTGCTTGGCAAGCTCACCTGGGAGGATAAGACGCACAGCGGTCTGGATCTCACGAGCAGAGATGGTGGACTTCTTGTTGTAGGCAGCAAGCTTGGAAGCCTCGGAAGCAATTCTCTCAAAGATGTCGTTCACGAAGGAGTTCATGATGGACATGGCCTTCTGGGAGATACCGGTGTCTGGGTGTGTCTGCTTGAGGACCTTGTAGATGTAGGAGGAGTAGGTCTCCTTTCTGGTCTTGGTTCTCTTCTTGGCGTCGGTGGAAGCGGCGGTCTTCTTGCCGGCGACTGGCTTCTTCTCAGCTGGAGCCTTGGAGGCTGGTTTCTTCTCTGCCTTTGGTGCCATTGTAAATGATTTGTGTGTTTAGTATTTCGGGAGAAAGAAAGAAAAAACTATACGCAACAGCGGGAGGAAAATAACTGGGTGTTCTCTGATATATATATACATAACCCTCGAAATGGGTTTCTATGCCCATCCCACCACACGATAAACAACCCCAAGGCCGTCGTGCCTAATCCACAACAAACATCCCTCACAAACACCCGCACCTGCATAGAGACGCGCCCGCGGCACACTGCGTACACACAGCTTACGTGCGATGCGCTGCCAGGTTGTTTATGTTTTTGCAGTGCTGAGATGTACAGCAGCACCAACAGATCTGAGAACGCCCCAAAACGCACAAAATCAACCGTGTTTGCTCCGTGTTGAGAGCGCGTTTCCCATCACGATGCACTTTTTTGTGTGTTTTGACAGGTGGTGGAGAAGAATATCAAAACAAAAACAAGAGTGTGTGGGACACGGAGAGAGGAGGAAAGAGTATGGAGGGGGTTGGATATAAATACGATTGCATATCCGGGAGGTAGTTTTTCTGGAGAGACGATGGGATTTTTTTTTCTTTTTGTTTTCACAACTTTGTACCCATAAATATATCATAGATCATATACAATGTCCGGAGGAAAAGGAGGAAAGGCTGGCTCTGCCGAGAAGGCATCCACTTCTAGATCTGCCAAGGCTGGTCTCACCTTCCCAGTGGGAAGAGTCCACCGTCTCTTGAGAAAGGGCAACTACGCCCAGCGTGTCGGTTCCGGTGCCCCAGTGTACCTCACCGCCGTTCTCGAGTACCTTGCTGCTGAAATTCTCGAGCTTGCCGGTAACGCCGCCAGAGACAACAAGAAGACCCGTATCATCCCAAGACACTTGCAGCTCGCCATCAGAAACGATGAGGAGCTCAACAAGCTCCTTGGCCACGTTACCATCGCCCAGGGTGGTGTCCTTCCAAACATCCACCAGAACTTGCTGCCAAAGAAGTCCACCAAGTCCAAGGCTTCCCAGGAGTTGTAAGGAACTTTTTGAGAGGTTTCTGTGTATATTAGTTATAGGGTTTTGTTAATGGATTAAATATCAGAAGTTATTCTCTATCTATCGTAGGTTGTTTGAAACATATATATGTATATCATTCTCGCATCCGAGCTCCTTTGTCTTACCCTCAACACACTTACATGTCTGCAAAGATATCCACCACAATCTGTAAGGTTAGTAAACAGCCAGCTTGTTGCTCCTACGCAAAGAAAAAAATACTCACATTGATAACGGAAACAATCACCTCTGCTCCAATGAGGATAATGACAATCAACTCCAAGTATTCGTCTAAAAACAGGGTGTTTGTTAGTAAGTTGTGTTCGCACACATATCACCGCGTAGTGTAGCATACTTACCATTAGAATGGCCCAGCTGCTCCTTCAACATCTGCAGCAGGTCAGAAATCACCTCCAGCCTCTGGTTGACCAGAGCAACTCGCTGGTTGATCTCGAGGTATCCACGGGTGGCCTGGTAGATGGGCTCTAACTGAGGCTCTGACCACATGAGCTCTGGCGAGTCCAGCACGGAGCCATGCAGGTTGATGTTGATCCTCAGGATGAAGAGCTCTCCTATGCTCTTCATGATCTCCTCCCTTGACATCTCCACTTTACCGGTGCGGGCGATCTGCTGCGGTATGTCCTCTGTATCCTCGATGGTGTTGTCCACGAGCTCCTCGAACAGCGAGATCTTCACCGACTGCGAAATGGCGTACGAGATCGACAGCTTCAGCATGTAGTTGGAGTCGTCTCTGAGGGTGATGAAGTCGTTGTAGATCCTAGGCTGGTAGCTACGCGTTATATAGTAGTTGAACTCTTCCGCCTGCACATCCTCGTCGCTGAGCTTCTCGTTTTCGAATTTGGCCAGCTCCATCAAGAATGCCGCCTCCTCTTTGAGCGAGAACCCCCATAACACAACAACCCCGTACTCAAACAGAAACACGTCCGAGTTCTTGCCTATATCGATCTCACCTCCCTCGTCATCCAGTCGCATGACATCAGGCGTTGAGAGTCTCTCGCTGCTCTTTTGCTTTTTGGCTCCTCCTCCTCCTGCTCCTCCTGCTCCAACTCCATCCGTAGAAGACGACCCACCCCCACCACTGCTCCTCCAATCCTTAAAGGCAAAGGGGGTGTATATACACTCGTCAAACAGCTTGGCCGAGGTGTTATGGATCCGTTTACGTTCCTTGAGCCATCTGATGAGATCTCGCATCCGATACGAACCTGCGGTACAGTATGCCGTTACACGGGGCAACAGTGACCTGTGCTTCTTGCCGAGCCTGGCGGCGTCCTTGCGTGCGGGCCTGTCCGTGATTCTCGTGATCTGGGAGTAAACGCCTCGGCCGCTCTCCTCTTCGTAGTTCGGGTGATCCGGCAACAACTTGAGCTTCTGGCTTGTTCGCGATGTTCTCTGCGGCACGATTTTGGGGCCCAGCTCGTTGGTTATGTGTGCGGCCCCCCTGCCTGCTGGATGCGATACTATGCCCTTGGGTGTGTGTGTTTGTGTGTGTGAAACATTGGCGTAAGGGTTATCCGAAAGAAGCTGTGTTTGCTCTCCCGGTGTTCGAGATGGCTCTGACATGATGTAAATGCTGATTTTAACACCTAGTATGACTCTCTTTCACAATGGGCTTCCCTTGGGCTTGGCTTCTGGGCTTGTGGGCTATCACGGCAAACAGTCTCTGAAATACACCGCAAGATGTGCAAACTTCTGCAAGATAAAATAAACCTTCCAATTATAAAAGTGGCTCTCTATTACCCATTGACCCCTAATTAGTCTCTATTCTATCAATCTACAGTGACTCCTCCACGCTCCCACTTTCACATTTAACTATGCAATGTGCTCTTTTACCCTTTGCGTAATGCCTACTGCATGGAATCTGCAGTGCACTCCACAAAGTGTACGGCACAATTTCTCTGCAGGTTTATCGTTGAGCTCATCGCATAATTTTTTTTTATTAGGGTGAAAAATAGGCATGCAGTAACTAACGGGTGTGTGTGGGTGTATATCTATCCCTCTAGTATATATATATAACCCAGGAGTTTGGGTGTTTTGTGTTTTGCCGTTGGG
Organism: Kuraishia piskuri; assembly: GCA_030567595.1. Taxonomy (NCBI): domain Eukaryota; kingdom Fungi; phylum Ascomycota; class Pichiomycetes; order Pichiales; family Pichiaceae; genus Kuraishia; species Kuraishia piskuri. The sequence continues at coordinate 152,336 of JAJLSM010000025.1, forward strand.
TATATTTCATTAGGTAGATTGTTGTTGTTTGTTGGTTGGTTGTGGTCAACATTGTCGTCTATCTTTCTCTTTCCCCCCCCTCCTAGCCTGCTCTGCTCCCATATAGCAGCATTTATTTCCCACCATGGTCAAGAAGGCCAAAACCACAAAGTCAGGCAGAAGGCATGCATTTGCTTCTTTCAAGGACCTGGTGGACTCCATCAAGATTGCGCCGAGCCTCAAGCTCCAGAAAAGAGCCTACGACGAAACAGACTCCTCACACCTACTGGCCACCTTTGAGCATTGGAGAGAGGTGAACCTATCGGCCACCTTCTCTGAGCTGTGTGCCGGTCTGGAGCCACTGTGCCAGACGTTACCGCAGGTGCTCTACCACCAGGAGCAAATCTACAACCTCTTGCAAGATGCCATCAACAAGAATGACCCACTCGCATTACAGCCGTCGCTCGAGCTCCTGGCTCAATTCTGCCACGACATCGGCCCAGACTTCAACACCTTCTACGTCCGGTGTCTGACGCTCCTCTCCAAGTTGGTCGTGGAGCAGTCCGATGCCAACTCGCTGGAGTGGACCTTTAATGCCATCGCAAGCATCTTCAAGTACAGATCAAGGGACCTGGCTGCAAACCTCGTGTCCACGTTCGACATCCTCTTCCCACTGCTCATATCCCGCACAAAGGTGTACATGGCGAAGTTCTCCGCACAGGCACTGTCGTTTCTCGTGCGCAAGAGCGACGCTGCCAACCTTGAGAGTTTCATCGATGTGGTGTTTTCTAAAGAGGAACTCCATACAAGTCCCTCATATAGGACCTCTGTCACGGTGATGTTCTCCGAGGCGATGAAGAACTCCGCTGAGACACTGCACTTCAAGGCATTCACTATTCTCAAGCTGATCCTGCAGAGGGCCTACAAACAGGAAGTCGAAGAAGCAACAGATGCCAGTGCTTCCATCAGTGTGCTGTGCGATATCCTTCTGTTGATAATCAGGCACGCCGCTCCACAGTCGGCAGCCAAAGTTTACACCGAAGTGCTGCCGCTTCTCACAGAGGCCCTTGTCAACCAACAAAGCAGCAGCAACACTCCAGAACATCTCACATATGTCACAATCACCACATCAACGTTGATATTTGCCGAGAGTGGCAAGAAGATCCCCGATTGGGACGCCATTTCACAGTTAGTGGTGTTGCTCGGGGAGCAGAGCGTGCAAACCACAGGAGTCGACCCAAAACTGGCAAACTGTCTCGTTCAGCAGTACGCCACGATTCTCAGAAACGCCCCAGCTCACCTCGTAGACGAGATCTACTCCCAAAAACTGTTCCCTGCATTGTCGTCGTATGACGGGGGTAACTACTTCTTTGCATTTGTCTCCATGGCCCTTAGGCTGTGTAAGGAGAGAACACTACACACATGCAGCCAAAGCGTGGTTGAATTCATTGGTAGTAACTGGGGTTCTCACGGAGCGCAGATCGCCTACTTTTTGTCGTCTCTGACCGCACATGAAGTGAGTGTGGCCCAAATAGCACGCGATATGATCCCTGCAGAGTTCACTGCCGCCATGCTCAAAGAGATAAGTGGCCATTCAAAGAACCAGCTGGCCTCATTGGAGGTGTACTGGAAGCTGATTATCATCAGCTTCTCCTCTCTGGAGGATGTGGAAGCTTCTGCCTCTTCGTGTCTAATTGACCTGTATGCCTCATTGATCAGCAACGTCAACCACGGCAAAAGGACACTCGCCGTGGACTCGGTTGGCATAGTGCTGGAGTGCCTTGCCAAACTATCGCTTTCTGAAAACCAGCTCCAGTCGGTGTTGTCATCCCTGGAGCCCCACCTCAAGTCTTTCCAGACCGGACCTTCATTCTTGAAAGGCCTCTTGAAGCTGTTGTCTTCTCTCAACGACGACTCAAAGAGGCCCCTTGCGACAGCAGTCATTCCCACCATCACATCGAACCTTTCATCACCCAACCAGCAGGTGCGTCAGCTATCACTCGACATCATCGTCGTTCTTGCCCAGATCACGGAACCCACAGGATCCGTTGCCCTCTCTTTGCTGTTGCAGTGTCAGCTCATTTGCCAGATACCTCCATCTCTGGATACTTCACGTGACCTAGGGCAGAGACTGAGAACCCTGGGTGAGAACTACTCAGCTGCTGCAAGCATTGACGCTATCTACCAGAGGGTGGTGGTGGGGTTCCTGTTTGGACTGCTCACCGTGAAATTCTCCCCTCTATGGGAGTATGTGCTTGAGATATTGCCGCGTGTTGCCCCCAAGAGCTCAGAAGAGATATGGAGGCTGTCGTATGCTCTGGTTTCCTACAACTATAGGGCAACCAACAGAACCAATGAAACACATTTGGACGAACAGTCTGACGAGATGGAGCTGGATGAACAGTCTGACACACCCGAGTGGCTGCTGCTTGCCGATATGAGGCTCCTTTCCAACGTTGGAATGGCCGCCAGAGAGTGTGGGGTCTACACCCACCTCGACAAGTCCATAACAGAGTTCTGTGTCACGAGAGCAGGAAGCGTTGCACAATCTGAGATGATGAGATCTCAGGCTCTCAAGGCCCTCATTAAGATTCCTGAGGTTGCAGAGAGACATTCCGCCCTCCTGGTTCCCTATATGATCAATGAGGAGGAGGAAGATGAGGAAGAAGAGGAAGAAGAGGAGAATGAAGCTGAAGATGAAAGTGATGAGGATGTGCATCATGACAAGCGCCATGTTCCCACCACCACCCGTCTCTGGACTGTGGCCGATAAGAACCACCTCGTTGAGCTGTTTACCAAGTTCCACAACCTCAAGAAGATGCCACGTAACGAGGAAGTGTACCAATCTCTGCTGCGTCTGCTGAGCAACAAGAATACAAAGGCCCAGGAGTTGTCCCTGCTGTGTATCTTCAGCTGGAAGAACCAGCACGTGACTCCCTACAGGGACAGGCTGCGCAATCTCTTGGACGAGGCGCTCTTCAGAGATGAGGTGATCGCCTTCTGCGGGGGTGAGTCCGGCATCCGCGACGACGATGCTAAGTTTGTCATGCCCCTGGTGCTGAGAATTCTGTTTGGACGTGCTCAGTCGGGCTCCACTGCCGGTGCCAAGCAGAGTCGCAAGAACGCTGCTGTGTCTGTGCTGCCCAACATCTCCCCCGTGTATGTTAACCAGTTCCTGGAGCTCATCTTTGAGAAGCTGAGCGTGCAGCTAGAGGGTGGTCGTCAGGGCCATGTGATGGTGGCCTCCCCTCAGCAGGAGCTCAGGCGGTGTGCTGGATTTTTGAGCGTTGCCAGTGATGCCATCAAGATGCTGGGGCCTAAGTTTGCATCCTCTCTTACAATTCTCGTGAGACCGGTCATTTACTCGCTGTCGCTGTCAGAGAGCACCATTTCCCTCAACACCAGAGACTCACGTGACGAGATGGACTTTGCTCTCGACAAGGTTGCACGCGGTGTGCGTACCACGGCGATGCGGGTTCTGCTGAGTCTCTTCGAGACCATCGGTACCAGTTTTGACTGGTCCTCCATCATCGAGGTACTCTACGAGCAGGTGCTCAAGACGAGGTTCCCAAGGTTCGCGGAGGAAAATCTCCAACAGCCCTCATCGCTGCTGAGGATCCTGAGCCTCTGGAGCACCCAGCACTACCACAACCTGTTGGCGATTGAAGACTATGTCCCATTGCGTGCGGTCCTCAGCCTGCTGGCCAACCAGTTCGCCAAGGACTCGGTGCTGGTGGTTGTGCTCGACTTCTGCCAGAGGACCATCGCAGAGACCAAGGCGGACTCTGAGGTGTCGATCGATATCATCAGCATCATTGTCGAGAGCTGTTTGGGCCACTTTTCACTGCTGTTTGAGAAGAGCAGGGGCCCGCTCGTCAACTCCAAGGCCATCACCATCCTCCTCCAGCTAGCCCAGCAGGGGTACGTGAAGGATCCGGAGACCCAGAGACCCCTCGTGAGGTCGCTCACCGCTGTTTTGGATAAGCCTTCGAGCCACATCGATATCAAGGTGAGAGTCGACGTCAACAAGGTTCTGACAGCCCTGTTGGAGTCAAGTGCTGAACCAGAAGGTGCCGCGTACACAGAGGCAGAACTGTTGCCTCTCTACAATGTGTGCTCCAAAGCTTTCAAGTTGTACTCCGATAGAAACATGAGGCAAACCACTAGTTCGGTGCTGGTTGCAATTGGTGGTGTGCTACCGCAGTATGCCGAGTCGGCACGTCTGTGTGCCGCTCTCAACGCCTACTCCACCAAGAGAATGGCCGAGCCAGACTTCAACACCCGGCTGTCTGCGTTTGAAGAGATCAACGACAACCTCTACGGTGGGTTCACCCCTGTCCAGTGGACCCCCATCGTGTACAATGCGCTCTTCTTCATCAACGATGACCTCGAGCTCGCCCTCAGGACGTCTGCAAGATACACGCTCAACCGGTTTGTGGACTGCTTCTCAAGCAAGGAGACTGCGGAAGAGGCGGCCGAGTACATCAAGGTGCTCAAGGATGTGATCTTGCCATACTTGCGCATTGGTCTCAGAAACAACGGCAACAAGGAGGCCGTCCAGTCAGAGTACGTGGCCGTGCTTGCCCATCTCGTTGAGAATGCAAATCACTACAACGACATGCAAGACATGAGATGCCTGTTGGGTGCGGGCGACATCGAACTCAACTTCTTCCATGGTGTGTCGCATATTCAGCTGCACAGGCGCCAGAGGGCTCTGGTGAGGCTCAGAGAGTGGGCTCCACAGCTATCGGAGTCCAGTCTGGCCCACTATATCATACCGATGGTGGAGCACTATGCCTTCTGCGAGGATGAGAAGCTGCGTAATATCGCCAACGACATGCCTGCTACGATCGGAGCCCTGATCAAGCATGTGTCGTGGAACCAGTTCAAGGCCATCGTTCAAAGGTACGTGTCGATGCTCAAGGTGAGGTCCAAGCCCAATAACTCCAAGGACGAGGAAGCATTGGCTTCGAGGTTCAGAGACCCAGTCAACCTCTTGATCGGCGTGTGCGAGGCGTTGCTGGAGATGTCCAGGGAGGGGAAAGTACCACAGAAGGAACTCATAGAGTACATCACCAACAACCTGGTGCCCTCACTGTCCAAGACTCTCCATCTCAGAGATGAGGCCAGTGCCGTGTACAGGGTGCCATTGTCAGAAGCGCTCGTCTCCCTCATAATGTGTCTTCCAGAGGACCGTATTGAGGTGGAGCTCCCCGCAGTGCTCACCAGCATCTGTCAGATCCTCAGAAGTCGTTCCGAGGAGCTCAGAGACACCGTGAGAAAGCACATGGGAAGGGCAACAGCACTCCTGGGTGCAAAGTACCTGCGGTTCCTGCTGAAAGAGCTCAACACTGCCCTAACCAGGGGCCCCCAGATCCACATCCTTGGCTTCACCGTCAACTTTGTGCTCAAGACGATGCAGGAGAGGGGCTCGCTCAGCCAGGGCGACCTCGACGAGAGTGCGGAGATTTTGGTGGGTGTCATCATGGAGGATATCTTTGGCACCGCTGGCGAGGAGAAGGATGCCGAGGGATACAACAGCAAGATGAAGGAGGTGAGGTACAGGAAGTGCTTTGACACGGCAGAGATGCTTGCCGAGAACATCTCCTTGCAGTACTCTGGAGCATTGCTGTCGCCGATCGAGGCGCTTCTGAACGAGAGGCTTTCTTTCAAGATCCAGAACTATCTCGATGAGCTTCTGAGACGCTACTCAGTGGGGCTCAACCATAATCCTCAGAGTGCAAGCCAGGATATCCTGGTGCTGTGCTATGAGGTGTTTACCCAGGCCACCGAAGTGCCCGCAGCCGGCTCCAAGCACAACACCGAGAGGCTGGCTAAGAAGAGGGAGGAGGAAAAGAAGCACGGGCATTTCCTCGTGAAGCTCTCCGCTCAACCGATGCGGGTGCAGACGGAGAACTCACTCTACATGCATAAGATCCACAAGTTTGCGCTCGAGCTGCTGAGATTTGCCGTCTCCAAGCACCAGAAGCTGCTGACGGTGGGAAACCTCGAAGGGTTCGTTCCGCTCTTGGAGAGTGCACTCGAGTCGGATGACGAAGGTGTTGTTGCCGCCGCCTTCAAAGTGCTGGTGTTGATCGTCAAGCTGCCCTTCTCTGATGCTGTAGAAGCCCGCTTCAAGGGATGTGTGAGGTCTGCCCTCAAGATCATCCACGCTTCGCCCAACGTTAACACCGAGCTGTGCCAGCTGTGTCTGCGTTTCATCTCAACGGTGATCCGCCACAGCAGGACGATCGAGCTGAAACCAACCTCGATCAGCTACGTGCTCAAGAGGATCCAGCCTGACCTTGACGAGCCAGAGAGGTACGGCCTCGCGTTTGGATTCCTCAAGAGCGTGGTATCGCAGCACATCTTGCTGCCCGAGGTGTACGACATCATGGAGGTTGTGTTCCGGACTTTGGTGACGTCGCAGTCCAAGGAGATTAGAGACGTGTCACGCAGCATCTTCTTCCAGTTCCTGATGGAGTACGACCAAGGCAGAGGCAAGCTTGAGAAGCACTTCACAAACCTCGTCGACAACCTGCAATACCCGGCAGAGAGCGGACGGCAATCAGTGATGGAGGTGTTGCACCTCATCCTCACCAAGAGCGGCCAGCAGCTGACTGAGAAGCTGAGCACGCCATTCTTTGTTGCGCTTGCCAACGTGGCCATCTCTGATGTCTCCGGAAAATGTAGAGAGATGGCCACGTCTCTCCTGAGCTTGATCCTCAAGAAGCTCGGACCCTCAAAGGTACACGAAAACATCGACAGGTATATCTCCAACTGGCTCGCTTCAAAGAACACACTGCTCCTGAGGTGCGGCCTCACCACCTACAAGCTGTATGTGGGGGAGATTGGGTTTGATGCCAACCCCACAATGGATGCTTTGGCTATGGCCAAGGTCAGCTCCATCTTTGGCAATGCCAAGGCCGAGTCCACCGAGGTGTCGGATGAGGACGAGTGGGAGTTGGTGTATGCGGGTCTCTCACTGTTTGGGGAGATCGTCAACAAGTCTGAGAACCAGGCATTCGCCAAGCGTAACCTCCCCTTCTGGCACGATGTGGTGTCTCTTCTGCTGTATCCACACCCATGGGTGCGTGTCATGGCTTGTAGACTCGTTGGGAAGCTGATTCCCTCCCTCGATAAGACAGACTTCACGGGCTACCAACAGCAGACGATTGCGTACCGTCTGCTGAGACAGTTGGGTGCGCCCAATGTTCCCAAGGGCCTCGGCACAGAGGTGGTGAGGAACGCTGCGCAGCTGCTGATGAGATGGGAGAAGGACTCCACGAGGTATATCAAGGACAACGAGGACACCAACGATGCCACGTTCGAGTATGCCTCAGACTGGCTGTGCTACCGTGTGTCGAGTATCATGAGAAATGACTCTGTGGCCTTCAAGGAGTCATTTGTCTCGAGAAAGTGCGCGATCCAGCTCACTGCGATGGCCGTCCAGATCATGGGAAAGGAGCGACTTGCCGAGATGACCCTCAAGTGGCTGCTGCTGCCCCTCTACAACTTCACAGATGGTGCGGAGGGTGCCATTGACGAGCAAGAGGTGGAGCTCAGAGATACCTCGCTCGAGTGTCTCCAGATGATGGAGGACAAGCTCGGGGTGTCTGAGTACACGAGGATCTATGCCCAGATCAGACAGGAGGTGGCCGATAGGAGACAGCACAGAAGGGCCCAGAGGTCCCAGCTGGCAGTTGTGGCACCGCAAGCGGCTTCCAGGAGAAAGATCAAGAAGCACGAGAGAACCCGTGAGAAGAGAAAGCATGAGAAGGACGAGAACGGCTTCTACAAGGCCAAGAAGAGAGTGGCCAGGAGGTGATTACACTTCCAAGAGGAACAGATATCCTATGTGTACATTTAGAATGCATTTTTTTAGTCATAATACACAGTTAAACCAAGTCACTCCAGAAAACATTCCTTTCTTTTCTTTTAACTTTCCTCGGTATCCATCTCGTCCTTGGCGATACTCTCATCCTCCTCTGCATCTTCTTCTGCCTCCTCTTCTTCGTCCTCCTCTGCCTCTTCAGGCTCTTCCTCAGCATCCTCGTCGTTTTCCACGTCGTTTTCCTCGTCGTCCTCGTCGTCGTCTTCCTCCACTTCAACGTTCTCGTCGTCATCTTCATCGTCATCGTCCTCCTTTTCGTGTGCCTCGGTCACATCGGCATCCACATCGGCATCGGCATCCACATCGGCCTCCTCCACATCCTCAAGATCTCCCTCAACTTCGGGCTCGCCCACCACGGCCTCGCTTTCAGGTTCAACACCGGCCTCCACATCTCCTTCGGGCTCTACAGACTCCTCCACCTTCACCTCCTGCTTGCCGTCAAACTCACCTGCTGCCTTTCTGCGGTGGTACTCCTTGAGCTGCCTCTGGTACCTCTGCCTATCCTGCTCGTACAGCTCATAAAAGGGTTTCCTATCCTCCTCGGGCAACACCTTCCATGCCTCTGTCAAACCACGCGACAGATCCACCGCACTGCCCGGATTGGGGTTGTTGGCCTCCAGCTCTTTCCTCACCACCTCCTTCTGCACATCGCAGAATATGAGGTATGCGTTGGTGGGTCTCTTGGGGATGTTGGGGTCCCTCACCTTGATCTTCTTGGGGCCCCTCTTGCCCCTCTTGCCGAGTATGTTCTTGCCGGGTTTCACAAACAACGGCGGCGAAAGCAGGTTATTCACGTCGGCCTCATCATCAGACTATGCTGTTAGTATGCTCATCCTGATACCCAGTTACGGCTATGAAAGCCATCAAAAGGGCCTTCAAAACAGCGCCATCAAAGGCAAGTCATGCAAAGCTCTCCTCCATTTACTCACCTCAGCTTCACCATTTTCTGTAGCCACTTGCTTTGCCTTCTGCTCCAACACATCCAGCAGCACGGCGTATTCGAACCGTAATCTCTTGATGGCCGTCTTGGCCCTCGACACCGCCAATGTCACAATCTCGTTGTTCTCTTCAACCTCTGCTATACGCCTCTTGAGGTCTTTACACTTGAGCTTGAGGCGTTCATCTGTTGGTTAGTATCATCATGAGCAGTGTTAATGGTGTAGATATTGCATATCAGGTGTAACTGAGACATTGCTTGAACGTTAAACATTGATTGACATTGATTGACATTGATTAACATTGATTGACATTGCTCAATCATTGATTACATTGCTCATTGATTAACATTGCTCATTGATTAACATTGCTCATTGATTAACATTGCTCATTGATTAACATTGCTCATTGATTAACATTGCTCATTGATTAACATTGCTCATTGATTAACATTGCTCAACCATTCAACACTATATGTCAACCTTCCACTATACGCTCTTACCCTCTGTGTCTGGAACGGGCTGTGTCATTTTATCTGTCTGAACACTCTTCATGCCATGTATAGTCGACTCCAGGTATCACCACTATTATTGCAGTTCCTAATGGGATTCAATTAAATCAACGATACCGTTCCTCTATACTCTATCATTTATCATCTCTGCACGCTGGCGATGGCGCGTGGTGCATGAGTGGACCACTCAATTCGTGGGGCATAGGCATTAAGTGGGAACATAAGAGGGGAAGACAAAGGTTGAAGACAAGGAAAGGTGTTGAAAGGAAAGGTTGAAAGGAAAGGTTGAAAGACAAGGTGTTGAAAGGAAGGTGTTGAAGAGCAATATATATATATCTAGACATAAAGAGGGCTCATATACATAAAAATAACCCACCGCGTAAATGTTTTGTGTAAATATTAGTTTTGTGTAAATATTAATTTGTGAATATTAATTTGTGAATATTAATTTTGTGTATTATGAAAACTATTATTTTCTTGCTGGAATATTCTCTGTGAAAAAGCCCATCGTCAATTAAAAAATTTATCTGTTGGTAATAAAATATTCGTATGTTGGTGGTTCCTTTCATGATTCTCGCTCTACAAATGTCCTCACGCAGTAAAACCCACGTACGATGTTCAATAATGCACATAACATATTATTTATATAGAACGATCAACAAGAGCCATGCTTGGTTTGACGAGCAAACCACACCGCATACACCAACCATAAAAACAAGACAAAAGATATGAGAAGATAGAAAATCAAACATGAAAAAATACCACATTACAGATTACCAGATTACCAGATTACCAGATTGAACAGACTGACCACCAATTGATAGCATCCCAAACACTCTCCATTAGCTCAATTCGTAGTCACTGATGGAGAGGATCTCGTACTCCTCCTCAATGTCAGAAGGAGCCACGTCAGCCTCGCTGAGCTCGTGCGACAAATCAGAGGGCTCATTCTCTACTATCACAGAGTCCTCCTGGTTCTTCTCCACCATCACAGAGTCCTCCTGGTCCTTCTCTTGGTACTCCATCTCAACATCCTCCTGGGCTGGCTTCTCCTCTTGGGCTAATCCATCTGTCAAAGTGGACTTTCCAGATTGGTAGACGCTGGAGTCTGACCCAGAGGAGGAGACAGAAGACGAGAGAGACTCCACGGCGGTTTCAGACGCAACAGTGGTCTCACTTTTCTTAGAAACAGGTTCAACCTCATCAACAACTGGTTCAGCAACCTCATCAACAACTGGTTCAGCAACTGGTTCAGCCACTGGCTCAGCAACCGGCACAACCAGCTTACAAGTGACAACATCCTCATCCTTGCGTGGGAACCCAGACAACGAGGCCGTGTACACGACATCCGTGCCGTGGATACTCAGCTGTGCGGTGCCCTCCTTGGCATTGTCATCATCAGCATACACGCCATACCAGTCTCTGCCACGTGACAGGATTAGACGCTTGGTCCGACCAACCTTGACCGGATGGTGTCCAACACTCACGGTCCTGGCAACAGTGCCGGGGAAGGTGAAGGAGAGCGTGGAGAACTGTGCGATTTCACACAAAGTGTGGTTCGTGATGTCCACGTAGATCGCAAAGGGGCCAGCACCATGCATGGAAACATCAACTGATGGAGAGAATGTGGGCGCGGGCGCAGCAGCTACAGAGTGGTTGGTATCAGGAGGAGCAGTGACTGATTCTGGAGAAACTGCTGCAACAACTTCTGGAGCAACTTCTGGTACAACCTCTGAAGAAACCTCTGGAGCAACAGCTGCAACATTTGATGCCTCCGCACCGAAAGAGCTCTCCACAATTGCACGGCTCATAGCATATGCCTCCCCATGCGATACACCGGCACCCTGGCTAACGATCTCCATCAGCGCATCGAAACGGCTGGCTTTGTCCTTGAGCTCCGCCAGCACTGCACCGTTGTTGTCCGCCAGGCGGATCAGGTCCTTGCACAGACCAACGTTGTTCTCAAGGTAGAGATCAACAAGGAAGGTGTTGACATCAGAAGAGGAGTCCGCGCCGCAACCCGATGGCTCTCCTGTGGAGGGCCCAGCCGCAGCTGTCTCCTTTTTGGGCTTGGCCTCACCTCCCTCTGCCGCACTAGTCCCGTTCTGGAAGTTGGCGAGGAAATCGTCGCTCGTGACTATCCTCTGATAGTCGGTGAGAAACGACGAGAAGGCATTGTCGGAAGGTTTATTAGCACCAGAGATGCTTGCACCATGGGCATGACAGTGATGACGGCCGTGGCCGCCATGGCCACGGCGGCCATGGAACCTCTCACCAGCAGCAGCAGCAGCAGCGGGGCAGCGGCCCCGTCTTCCGTGGTGAGTATGGGGGGCAGAGACAGACTTGATCTTGAGCATGGTATGAGTGTTCTTGTGGTGGAGGCTCTCCACACCACGAGCCTCGCAGGACTCGCACAGGTCGTAGTCGTCACATTCAAGACACTTGTAGCGAACACCGCGGATGGGGGAAGCGGCAGCGGCTGCAGAGCCAAAGTCCGAGCACCAATCGCAGTGGATAGAAGGATGGACGAGGTGGTCAAATGCATTGCTGGCACCACCGGAAGAGGAGGAGGAGGAGGAGGAGGGGGCTGCGGGGTGCGAGGAAGACGAAGAGGACGAGGTGGCATAGCCATTGGCAAACGAGCTGGCACTGGCAAATGCACTGGAGTTGACAACTTTGGAGAGCTTGCTCTCAATGAGAGAAGACAACCCTTTGAAGAACTCAGAGTGCAGGAGGTTATCAGAGATGACAGCGCTCAAGTCGCTAATGTTGATAAGAGAGGCAATGAAGTCAGACACTGGAACACCGTCAACGGTATTGAATGGGGCGGCGCCGGTGCCGTCACGGCTGTCAAAAGAGGGGCCAGAAGCATCTGCCGAAGCAGGATCAGGAACAGCACCGGCATCAGAGTTGATGCCTCTGTTCTGAGTGATGAGCTCCTCGAATGCCTTGATGAGCTTGGAGATTTCGTTCATCTGTACAGGGTTCGCGTCTGGGCTGGAGGTGTGGTTCTCATTGTCGTCGTCGTCGTCATCATCGTCGTCCATGTCTATGAGGGGAGAGTCTGTGGTGTCAAGAGGGTGGGGGGTTGCACGAATGGCATCCTCATTGACCAGCTCCTCCATGACAACCGAATGGACAGAAGAGGAAGAGGTATGATTGTCTGTGGCACTTGGAGCCTCCTTATCGGTGGCGAGCACGGGCTCACCGGCCAGCCGGATGCACAGTTTGAGGTGGTTTTTCACCAGCAGAGAGCGTTTCAGGGCGGAGTAATCTTCAAAGTACTCGAGAGGCACGAAGCACTTGCTCTTCTTGGACTTGCGCCGGATGGTTGTGTCTGGGTTGTACAACAGCTCCTTGAGGTTTGTGATTTCGGGAGCTGCCGTGGAGAGCGTCTTCAACAAAGACTCGCGGGTGGAGACCCGAGAAGCGTCAGGCACCTTGATCACCTCGCGAAGCTTTTTATCGGCGCCATAGATGAAGGTAGCCTTGACCGTTATTTCAGAAGGCATGGTGGGGAGTAAAGTAAGGGATGTAGTGGATGTGGGGAGATGTGGGGAGAAATGGAAAGATATAATGTGAACGGCAACAAATAGCTCAAGCTTAAAAGTTACAAGTGACTGCAGTGATAATGCAAAGTGACCACCAAAAGGGCAACACTAGCACTGACCAACTAACTCACACCAGCACTTAGTAACACTGGCACTTGGTAGCACAACAACTGACTAACAACCAACCCAATGTAGTGGCAAACCGGCCAATCATCCAATTTAAATGGCAAAAGAACAAATCCCATAATGTGTGGGGACAATTGCCAGGTTATCAGGGGGCGGAAACCTGTGGGGGTCTGCAGTGGCGAAGGAAGCGCATAGAAGCAATACGGGGTAGCCCAGTAGGGGAAGGTAGTGCGATGCATAGAGGGGAAGAAAGAGCAGAATGCTCAAGGGAGGGATTAAGGGAGGTTATTCAGGGGAGGGAGTATCTGACAGAGTTGAATGGAAGGATGGAAGGTTTGGATTGTGTGGATGGTTACGGTTTGACTGGTTTGACTGGTTGGATTGTATGGATTGTATGGTTTACTACGCACTTGACTGCATGCATAGTGGGTGTACGTTGTACAGTCTAGAGAGTGCTATGGTGTATAGTCTAGAGAGTGCTATGGTGTATAGTCTAGAGAGTGCTGTGGTGTATAATCTAGAGAGAGTGCTATGGTGTATAGTCCAGAGTGTGCTATGGTGTATAGTCTAGAGTGTGCTATGGTGTATCCATGACTGCCTTCATGATTCACTAGTTTCAAGTATCACACCAGATGAGCTCATGCACATTTTTTTTGGCTGCGCTATCGTGCAGCGAGCCATCCCAATTGGGACGATGTCTCTTATCGAGGCAGGTTTGATTGCCACACGTCCCGGGACATAAGGCAGAGCACACGCTCGGGCCGAGGAAGAGAATAGAGAGGGAAGCCAGAAGAAGCCAGGGAAGCCAGAAGAAGCCAGGGGAGCCAGGGAGGTGAAAACGGTGGAGAAACCATTCCAGGAGAGACCACTCGAGGAGAGACTCAAAAGATTTGCTTGAAGGCTCGGTCTCGTTTGGATTTCCTTAGCATGTACCCAAAGGCAGTGGTGTTTGATTTGGATTACACCATTTGGCGTAAGTATGCTTAGGCTTCACCACCCACAAATACCCCTGCTAACACCACAGCTTGCTGGTGTGACACACATGTGTCTCCACCCCTCCAGCTAAAGAGTGCCGCCACCGTGGTTGATTCCTATGGCTACTCTCTCCAGCTCTACAGAGACGTTCCTGCGATTCTACAGGAGCTGAGGGAGAATAACGTCAAGATCTTCTCTGCGAGCAGGACGGCCGCTCCGCGTGTTGCCAGGCAACTCATGAAGCTGTTTGGCATAGAAGACCATTTCGATGACAGCGAGTGGGGGACCGGCAGCAAGACAGCCCATATCACTCGGTTGGCCAATAAGCACGGCATCCATTTCACAGACATGTGTCTATTTGACGACGAACTGAGAAACAGAGACGTCGAGAAGCTGGGTGTAAAGTTTGTGCACATCCCAGATGAAGACGTGGGACTGACATACACGATATACAAGAACGGGCTCAAGAGCTGGAGAAGTCATACTCCCAGATCAAATGATAACTAATATATACATATACATAGACAACACACACTCTATATAGAACCAAGCACATAAAACGCCAAATAACCAGTTCACCAGAACAACAGACACATAAAAATAGGCAAAGACATAAATAAACCAACCAGCCAACCAGATATTCACCAATGATCATAAAAAAACACTCTCATGATTCTCTCACTGTAGCATTCTGGTCATCCTGCCTACGCCCACCAGCACCTTGAACTGTTGGGAGAATAGCCTAGTTATGTTTAAGTGAAGCAACAAGGGCGACAAGAGCATCCATAGAAGCACCTTCAGGAGCAGAAATTTCTTTCTACACGAGTTAGTATTGTACACCAAGAACCCGGGCAAAAACAAACAAAAAAAAAACAATCACCACGGCCACAAGGACCGAGCGCTACTCACCTGTCTCAGGTAGCTGGTGAGCTCGTTCTCCGACCACTGTCCCAGTGGGATGGAAGGCTCCAAGTAAGGGGTTTCATCGCCGGCATCGACGGTAGGGCTGGTGGTGAGGCGCTTGCCCTTGTTTGTAGAAGCACTCTTGCAAAACACAGATGCAAACAGCGCCTTCAGGTCACTTGACGATGGTTTGAGATGGGGGTATGTCTGGAAGAAGATGGCGCCTGCGCCAATAAAAACAAAGGCAGTTGTGGCCACGAGCGTGTACTTTGAGCGTGACGACATTGGTGAGAGAATAAGTGGAATCCCAGCCCAAGTGTTTGATACGTTTTGAAAAAAGAACAACAAACCAGTGAATCAAAAAAATATTATTGCAATATTATTGCTCAACCAATATGTTTGTTATGTATACCCAACACCCCAAAGTTTCAAGAGAGGTTTTTTTATTCACGTCAATGAACCCTTGTTGTTTGTTGCAAGGGAGTGCCCTTGACCCTCACAAGACGCCATAACGATCGTCATGCAGCAAGCGCGTCAGTGACCGCTCCTGCGGCAAGGCTGGAAACCGCCGGAGAGTAACTAGGGAGACGGTAGGGAGATTGGTAGGGAGACGACCATGCAGGGAGAGTGGTAGGCTAAGGATGCATGGTGTAGAGACCGAGAGCTACTCCAATAGTAGCCGGATGTGGTAATTTGGAGCGACAAGAGGGAGGAGACACTAGAGACACCTGTGAGACATGCCAAATTATTGTGTAAGGGTCCATAATACGAGTGGTGTATGCAAATTCAAGAGAGATAGCAGGGAGGCACAACACAACGACTGGCAGGAGACTATAGATTATGATGGTAGAGCAGGATGGTGGAGCAGGATGGTGGAGCTGGATGGTAGAGCAGGATGGTAGAGCAGGATTGTAGATTATGATGGTAGAGCAGGATGGTAGAGCAGGATTGTAGATTATGATGGCAGAGCAGGAGATTGGAGATTATGATGGTAGAGCAGGATGGTAGAGCAGGATGGTAGAGCAGGATGGTAGAGCGAGATTGTAGATTATGATGGTAGAGCAGGATTGTAGTGTGAGTTCCACCTCGAGACTCCCATACCCGATAAGCCACACACAATGGGTGCTCCACTACGCGGCCATACACTGGTTGATACTTTTCATTACATAAACACCAATTCAATACAAGTGGTTACCAAAACCATCGGGATAACGTTCTCATGGTAGAAAATACCTTACAAGTTCCCTCAGACTCAATGATATCGGCACGCAGATACTCTTCCAATGGTATTTCTCCAATGTAGGCCCTGTTGCCAAACCCGCCGACAAAATAGATCCCCTCCACGTGGAACTTCCACCATTCGCTCCCGTGGATGGCATTTCCAGGCTGCCACAGTAACGAGTCGTGGTGACGCTTGACAAAGCATTTACCCAGCTTCAGCCTTCCCTCTGCATCGTGCACCTCCTCAGTGCCGTTAAAATAGGGTACCAACTGGCCCCTTAGGGAGATCCGCGGCGACCCAGCAGTGGAGAACTTGGTCTCTCCAGGGTATCTCTCATCTACCCCGTGGTCCACCTCTTGATGATCTCCAACTTTGATCGACAGACTCTGCAATGACCCAGCTTGGACGTTCTTCATCGAAGATGAAATATCCATTAACAGCATGATAGGCTCTCCATCTTCGTCGCAGTCCGCATAGTACTCCACCGCAGAAAACGGTACCCCTGCAAGCTCCCCCAGTTGATACGCTGTATTGAGCTGCGCCAAAGACTCTCTATGCACGAGCGTACGTGCCACTCGCGCTGCAGTTTTGATGTCATGATAACTCTGTGTCTCCTCTAGAGCCCCGTCTTCTGGAAACACAGGATGCCCAAGAGACACTTGCCCTAGCCAAAGAGTGGCTGCAAAAACTAGCGTCTGTATCCTCATTCCTCTGCAAAGAATTCAGGCTATGGTTGAGAGTAGCACTTCCACTAATAGATTGACGGCTCAACAACCTTATATAAAAAACAGAGGCCACAGAATGGCACCACACTCTTGTTTTTCACCTCTCCCCATATAACCCTCTTATCGGATGCTGCGCCAAGCGTTATCTGTAGAGTGGAGTTATCGGGTTGAGATATGCGTGCATAGCACATAGGGGCGGTCCACTCCCTAACGGGCAACACTTAGGGGCGGTCATAGCATATCGAAAGTGTGGGGTAGAGCAGCGGTATCAGTAGCGATAGCGTATTAGCAGCGCAATAGCAGCTTAGTAGCAACAGCAGCTCAATTACCAGAAGACCATACTTTAAATTATCAGTGGAAAAATGTGAAGGCAAAGCCTTATGATGTACTTACAAAAAAAAAAAAACCAGAGTCAGCAGCATACACAGTATATAGAAGATCCTGGTGGTGGGTTATGCGGCCACCACTACGATCTGTGTAGCTTAGCTGTTGAAGATGCTCCGTTGCACCGATGGGAACACTTCCCAAAGCGGATAATTGACAGATAACCCCATCGTTGCCTATTGTATATCTGATTATATCAGCGCCAACTCTCATATGCACAACAAAATGGAAAATCGTCAATAAGGGTCATCCCTGATTTGGTCTCACATGCTGCAAGCAAACGATAGCAGAGGCAAGTGCGCTCAATCACCCCAACAAAGACTTCTCTACTTACTCTACTAAGGGAGAGTTGGTGAAGCTCAATCCAAAGCTACAGGGTGACATCAAGGAGTGGTGAACATCATGCTGACGTCAAAAAACGAACAACAAGAAAAAACATATGGAGCCGCGGAAACCCCTACCCTTGTCGCTTAGAAAGGCGGGGGTGTATTTATTTCCCAAGAGAGCACACAACAGAGGCGTAACAGCAAAGCCTTGTTCATGAAACCCCCCCACCGTCCAATCTTAGGACTAACCAAACGTCAACAATGTCTACGGCATTCCGAACCGAAAGAGAGAGAGAGAGAGAGGGAAAAATGCCATGCACACACACACCCTTTGGATACCCTGTGACATGCTGAGCACCCTGTGCTAACCCTTTGCCCACCCTGCTAATGGTGGACCCCGGAATAACGTTGCCGTGGGATGTGTTTAGACAAACGAATTATATCAAAGGGCTCGAGATATCCGGGACCTGGTGGTATATATATACATGATGAGGGGGAAGGAGGGGGACAGCTCTCGGGCTCCGAACTGCACATTTAAGGTGCTGGGTCGCCAGAAATCTCGGACTTGTCATGACTCTCCTGTCAGAGCTTTGGCTGGGCTGCCCACCTGATGTTGAGTACGCACCCTGTGTCGCTGGTGGCCGGCGACACCCCAGGCATCGCCGGTTCCCTGATTAGCGATTAGAAAGCTCTTAGAAAGCAAGTGAGAGAATGCTTAGTAAAGTACCGTGTGTGGTCTCCCTCCCTTAGGCATGCGCGGGGTAGTGTTGTTTAGCAGATGGCTTGGCATAAGCCCCTCTGTGTCCCGCATTCGAACTGAGGTGACACGCACGGATAAAAGGGACTGCTAGCAAGGCAGAACAGGATGTCCCTCTGCGGGGAAGATGTCCTGCACGGCGTCCGATGCAAGGCTGCACGAATGTGCTGGGGTGATTAGAAATTGGCTGGCTGAGGTGTCCCCGGTCGGTGGCGGATACCGTTTGGAAGCAAATGGGAGTCGGAGTGCGTCTGGAGTAGAAGCGTGACAAGATATGATGATTGTGTTTTATTTTTTTGCTTGCACTTTTTTTTTCGGTGTTCGTCCTGGATTCCCCTGTTGTGTGTATGTATGTGACGGGGTCCGCGAAACCCCATTGAGTAAAAACGCGGGGTCATCTGTATGTACGGTTGCGTCCAGATTCGTGGGTTATGCTAACGCTGCATGCACTACTGGTGAAATTACCACTACAGATGGCAGCGAAGATTAGCGTTGACAACTGCAAAGGCAGATGTGAGGATAGGAGATCTGGAGTGTTTTTTTTTTTTTTTGCTCTCTCTGTGTGGATTGTCATCCATCGAGCCCTTGCCCTTTTCCCTTGCCCGGGCACCCTACTAGCAGATGTATTCCTCCCATTTAGTGCGCCCAGTTTAAGCGAGGTGGCATGACACAATAGACTCATCATCGTTGAGTCTCACACTGCACATGCACCATGATGTTTCCCCCTTGCACCTTAATTTATATAATATATCATCCATATACGAGTGTAATCTCGAATTGCAAGTTATGTGTGATGACGTTCGCTATTGTCGTTTCTTTCTGTTGCGCCTCCCCCCGACAAAAAACTGTTCATTGTTCGTCCTATTTTGTTTTTGCCTCGGCCCAATTCTAAGCCCTGTTTAGTTACCGATTCTCTCTCACCCCCCAGTCCATCGGCCTCCTGTAATTCCATCCAACCCGTTCCCCAACGCTTGAGGGTCCATCCCTGTGGGTACCCTTTTAGCCCCAGATGCCACCCTTTCAACCTATAGGAACAACTGCCTCGCATTCTACACCCTCGCATTCTACACCCTCGCATCCCACACCCCCTCCTTCCACTCTTTTTCCGTGACCCCACAATTCCTTCAAACTCGATCTTCTCGATCCATGACCCACTTAAACCCCCGGTCACCGGTCGTCGTTTGCTCCAAGCATAACGAGAATGTGAGAATTGCCACGATGCGAGATATGCGACGATGCCACCAAACTAATCAGACGTGGCCACCCATCGACCGACCCCCCGGCGGCCGGTGTTTCTCGTTCTCGCACCGTATGCGTGCCACTACCGCACTACCTGCCTGCCCACCCCCGATTCTACTTGCCCTTTGCCTGCCTCTTTCGCTGCCTTTGCCTGCTTGCCCCACAATTCGCTGCCCGATAAACCAGGCGCACATCTGCACGCAAACCGCACTAACAGCATCATTGCGAGACACGGAGCATTTACTATTTCCCTTTTCAGACACCCACTGCTTGCCCATGGCTCACCTTCAGCTGCACCCGTGCATCAACATGTTCCCTTTACACTCACAACACGCATCTACCTTGCATATGCACTCTCGCACTCCGCAACCTTTCACCACGGGCTTCTCACCTGCGTCTCTGTCACTCCGAAAGATGAGGAGACATTAGTAGCATTGCCCCGCTTCTTTCACTCCGCACTTTACCTTGCATCTTTGGGGGTGGGGAGGAGGAGGGGGAAAAAAGAAGGAGATTGTCGTTTCGTTTGCCTGTACTTTGCATTTCACCTGCGACTGGATTCGCGTCTCTTTGTTGCCATTTTCTTTGGCCATGGCAAGAGTATATAAACACCTCCGGGTCTCCCCTTCTTGAACAGTCGAGCCGTCTCGGTTAGTCTTCTGTCGAATATCTACATACGAAAGTCCTTCGAGCAAGAGAGACCAAAGACACATACGTACTCCGCTTTAACGGTTTATTCACATAAAGTTCATTCTTAAACTTACCTGCCGGACCCACACCCACACACACACAAACACACACTATTTCAAAATGGCCGAAGCTGACGACGTTGAAAAGCAACTCCACTCCGACGACCACCTCGATGCGTCCTCCACCCAGCACGAGACCATAGGTAGAATCATGACCTCCGAGGGTGGTGAGGTGATCCACTTTGGTAACCAGAAGTTCTACCGTACAGAGCTCATGGAGGCCTTCGGTGGTACCCTGGTGCCTGGTCTCAGTGCCCCCTCCACACACAAGTTTGGTAACCCAGCCCCACTGGGTCTGTCTGCTTTCGCCCTCACCACCTTTGTGTTGTCCCTCATCAATGCCCAGGCCATGGGTGTGACCACTGCAAACGTGGTTGTTGGTGCTGCCATGTTCTACGGTGGCCTTGTGCAGCTCTTGGCTGGTATGTGGGAGCTCGCCCTCGAGAACACCTTTGGTGGCATGGCCCTCTCCTCCTATGGTGGTTTCTGGATGTCATACGCTGCCATCAACATCCCATGGTTCGGAATCGGCGCCGCCTACACAGACCCAAGAGACCTGGAGGTTGGTGTTGGCTTCTACTTACTGGGATGGGCCATTTTCACATTCATACTGGTGCTGTGCACAGTGAAGTCTACCGTGGCCTTCTTCTCTCTCTTCTTTTTCCTGGCTCTGACATTCCTCATGTTGGCTATTGGCGCTCTGGCTCCAAACACAAACTGTAGCCGTGCTGGTGGTGTGCTTGGTGTTCTGACCTCCTTTATCGCATGGTACAACGCATATGCGGGTGTGGCCACGCCTCACAATGCCTACTTCACAGTCAAGGCTATCAACCTTCCAGGCTCTGAGTCCAAGAAGAAATGAGCGAATTTATCACATAATTCCTAACCCCTTCATCTTTTCATCTTCATTTCAAGGGTGCTCTGTGGCACACGCTGCCGTGCGAGTTTCTCTCACATTTCTACGATATTTTACGCTTTGCTCAGGATCGGGTCCTTTTATCCATATACTTTTCGTTTTATGAAATTAATGAATGTTTCCAAAAAGCCAGTTTTACTGTAAGGGTAACTTAGAGTGATGCATTCAGATCTCGGATATATAGCGTAGGGTACGGAGCTCAGGTTTCAGATTTCAGGTTTCAGATTTCAGGTTTCAGATCTCAGATCTCAGAGCTCTCACATAAGATCGGCATGGTTACAGTGTAAAGCTATCACTCAGAAGTGAGCAACAGTTGCACAATCTTACACTCAAGTATGGACACGGAGAAACGGAGTAACACCTATCTCCAAGCTCCTGGCTCCGGCTCTACGATCGAGCGGCCAACGGCCCTCTGCTGAGGACTCTGTGGAGCACAACTCCAGAGAGTATGCATTAAGGAGTTTCCATTGACGGAAACCACCATCACTTGGTGCCTAACTCATCATCAAGACGTACAAAGAACAATCACCTCAACCAATTCCGTGGGCTCCGAAGCGTCTCAGTGTTGCTCCAAGGACCCCATATACCCAAAGGAAATCTCGCTACACATCGGCCTGTCTGATATCCCAGCCGACATACCCCAACTTCCCCGCGTGAGCTATAGATGCTTAGTACTGGGTGGTGCACGCTACGTTGTAGACACACACTACATGAGTACCTATTGTGTGGGGGGACACTTCTTTGGGGAGAGTTATGGGTATATACCGATGGGTCGTCAGTGTTTGTGTGTAGTTGCGTGTCGCAGAGAGTGGATGAGACGGTGGAAAATGGTTCCTTGAAAAACGTCAAAACCTCCAACCGAAACCACAGGTTCTACCGATACACCCAACCAGGGATAGCGATAGTGTACTGACTAGAGTTACGGGATCGGTTTGGACGAAGACCCGTTTTGTATGAGGGATGGCCTATTCATCGGAACAATGCCGCATCAGGGATGCCTAACGATGCCCGTTCGGAACATCTGGCAGCCTATTTGAGTATCTGGGGCAAATCTCTGGAGCCTATGCCATACCGGGAGAGACGGGCGCCGAAATACACTACGCAGGGGCTACCATGGTGGTTATTATTTGTCTAGGGCTATGATTGGTGTGCTATAGTGTACATGATTAGTGTGCCAAAGTGTGCCGTAGTGTGCTATATTGTGCATAATGTGCCATAATGTGTGGGTGTGCCTGCTACTACGCTGTATACACGGCCCGTGCCTGTTGTGTTATGCACTGTACATCACATTTGCCCACCTACGTTACGTTCACACTTGGTTTTAAAGGACAATGCGGGGTATGGAATGCTGTCTTGTGACACGAGATGGAAAACAGACATTTGTCTAGTGTTAATGAGAGAATCTCCATTACTAGCCGTGGGCTTACACTTTGTTCAACCCAACAATATGTGGAAGCCCTCCAAACGTACCAACCAACCGCTTCCTTCTGGCGTGTCTCTCTGATTCGCTCACTAGATACTTCACCTGCTTTGTCAGTGTTGTTCACTGGAATGGAGGGTGTTCTGGGCCCATTCCTCGAAACCTCTTGCAGGAGCCCACCCACCTATAGCAGTCCTTCCACTCCAAGCACGTAACCGACAGCCACTAAAATATAACCGAGGAATAGAGACAGGCACATTTTTCCTTGAGAAAAAGAAGCTACACGAGATGCCGGCGAACCACATGTGTGCAGTAGGCCTGAAGGGGGGAAACAGACACACGTCTGTTGGAGTTGGGCTTGGGCGTGGGCGTGGCCTCGCACGGCACTTGCCCTTTGATATTGAAATCTTCGTGTGCCATTGGATCCGGTCGCATGGCAAATGAACCTAAAACCACCAACCTTGGAAGTACCGGAATGAATGGACAATAAAAAAACGGGTGTGCATATGCCACGCCGGCAGATGAAGGAGGGCCTCTCTCCATTAGCGTTTACTGTTTGCAGAGAGTGAAAAATATGCTCGAATGGTAAACACGAGTGCGCGTCAAACGAGCCGCAAAACACGTTGGGCGCGTGGGGGAAGGAGGTTTTGGGTGGCACACTCCATAGTTAAGCGGCCGCAGCGTGTATCTGCGCGTCAACACCTTGCAGCGAAATGAAAACATTGTGGGATCAAGGTGACCACGGACCGTGTTTGACAAACATATGTGGGACGGTGGACCAAGACATGGCCCGCAGGGGCAAGGAGCTAGTGTGCCGCAGGAGAAGGAAAAGGCGAAGCGTGCCGGGATGAGCGAGTCGAGGAGTTTTTGTGGTATATATATCAGGGCGACCCCTTGGAAGGGGTCTTTTCTCTTGCTTTCTTTTCTCTATCGATTGATCACTTTTATCGTTGAACTAACCCATAGTCATTCTTTTACAAGCTTTTCTTTCACACCGTGAAACAAACTCTCCCGGTTCAAACCTAATACCCATACACTACCAACAAACACACATACCCTTTAAAAATGCAGTTCAAGACTCTTGCTTCCATCGCCGCCGTCATGGCCAGCGCTTCTGCTTACTCTAACAGCACCACCTCTTCCACCCTCTCCACCGTCACCACCACCGTTGATGGTGTTGAGACCGTGTACACCACCTACTGCCCACTCACCGCTGCTGAGGCTGCTGAGAGCCTTGCTGCCCAGGAGACTTCTGCTAGCTCTCTCACCACTGTCACCACCACTGTTGGCGGTGTTGAGACTGTCTACACCACTTACTGCCCGGTGAGTGCTTCTGAGGCCTCTGCTGCTTCTGCTGCTTCTGCTGCCTCTGCTGCCTCTGCCGCTTCTGTTGCTGCTGAGGAGGCTGAGGAGGCCAGTGCCATCTCTTACGCCGATGTCACCATCACCCCAACCTCTACCGTCGAAGAGGACACCACCATCACCTCTTACGAGTACTACACCACCACCATCACTGCCAGCTCCTGTAACACTGTTACTTGCAGCGTGTTCACCTCCACCGCTGTGCTGCCAGTCGCCTCCACCCTCTCCACCGCCAGCAACGCCTCTTCTGCCACCGTTGCTCCAGTCGAGGTCCAGGAGGGTGCCGCTGCCAACCTTGGTGTCAACGCCGTTGTGTTTGGTGTTGTTGGAGGTCTTATGTTGCTCCTTTAAAATTGACGATTTTTTTCATTTACATAGATAACTGTATTTTTTTAATATAATATTTTGCCGGTTCATATAGCGTTTATCGTAAGTCTTGGCATGCATTGGCTGTCCAAAGCAAATGTTGATGTGATGCATCTAAACTGAGAATTCCACAACTCCTGGTGTCTGCTGTTCGCTGGCCAGAGCATCATTTACCTCTGTTTCAATGTCTCTGGACCTGCCTCAGTTACACATACAGCGCTTTACAGTACCCACAACATTCCCCAATATTCAGGTGATATCAAACCAGATGGTAGCGTCCCCGGCGACACCCCATGGCACTACCTACGAGCACCTGAATGAAGTACCCACTAATGAAGTACCCACTAATGAAGTACCCACTAATGAAGTACCCACTAATGAAGTACCCACTAATGAAGTACCCACTAATGAAGTACCCACTAATGAAGTACCCACTGAATGAAGTACCCACTGAATGAAGTACCCACTGAACGAAGTATCCACCTGAACGAAGTACCCAGCTGAATGAAGTACCCACCTGAATAGTGAATCTCGCTTTCTCTACACTCCATCTCCGAGCCCTCGGAGATAGTCCCCTTTCGGAAACTGTGGCCAGCGCATTCTAACGCTCGCACCACCCTGACTTGCGCCAGCATGCGCTGCCCCCCTCCCATTGCGCATACACGGCCTCCACCCCATTCTTATATCCGCTTTAAGCCAGGCTTTGCGCCAAGACGTCTAAAGAAGAAATAACGCCGATGGTTCAGATTAGATTGGAAAATCTTACATATAGGGAGCCGGATCCTTGGACGAGAGAGGGTTGTTGAAAGGGTTTGTTGAAAGGGTCTGTTGAAAGGGTTATATCCAGTGATAGACGTATAATTATAGACAGATATATATATATATATATATATAGATAGATATATGCACAGGATTTGATCTGTTGCTCAAGAACACACCATTCATAGAGAGAGCATCAGAGTGACAGACACGAGACACACAGGATCGACGGAAGACAAACACGAGATAGACAGGATCGACGGAACACAGGATCGACAACCACACACTTTTACACACCCTTATTTCTGATATGTCATTTCTAAAAAAACTGATTGGAAAACCCGATCTGGAGACTGCCAGGGAGGAGATCTCAGCCATAGTACCGTTGGCTGAGTGTCCAGCAGAGTGCGATCCCAGCGAGTGCCACACAAAGTTCCCCAGCAGTGTGAAGGTGGATAGCGACGACGCAACAGCCAATTTATGGAAGTCCACCAAGCCATATGCGCTCCACTGTGTTGTGCCCACGGCCAAGTCAGACTGGCCCAGAGAGGCAACCGACGTTTCGGGCACCATCCAGAAGGCGGTGGATACCTGGGCCGGCCATAGCAGCTCCACGAAGCTGGCCGGGGGAAACGTCAAGGTGAGTGTTTCCTCTCAGCATTTGGGGGACGATTCAAACGGCGACTACCTCCAGGGCAAAGTTGGGGACGTTCTCCTGCTGCCCTACTTTGTGTGGGTGAAGGCATGCCCTGTGGATAAGATTGGGGGTGTGTTGGACAAGCTGGTGGTCACTTTGAAGCAGAACTTGGACGAACAGCGCGGGGCAGACGCCATCCCCAAACAGGTTGATGGCGTTGAGATAACGCTGGACGCTAGTAAGTCGTACATCTTCATGTGTTCTCACAGAACCAGGGACAAGAGATGCGGCATCACTGCCCCTCTGATGAAGAAGGAGCTGGATCTCCATTTGCGTGATAAGGACTTGTTGAGAGACTACGGCGACGACAGACCCGACGGTGTGCATGTGGCCTTCATCAACCATGTCGGGGGCCACAAGTACTCTGCCAATGTGATCATCTATCTTCGCACAGGGGAGAACGTGTGGTTTGCAAGGTGTACGCCTGCGAACGTGAAGCCCATCATCGAGGAGACCGTGTTAGGAGGTGGAAAGGTGTGGCCGGAGTATGTGAGGCTAGCCCAGAGGACCAAGGCTGTGTCGTGGTAGACAAATGTGTGGGTAAAGACAAGGTCATGCAGCGCAGGTGTTGAAGCAATTATAGATTATTTGGTGAATATGTGTGGCACAATAAATGGATAAAAGCAATTACATTCATATGTCGCGTTCTTGTACATATGTATACAATGATAGAAATGACGATAGATGATCAACGTAGACAAACTATGATAGCAACTATGATAGCAAATGATGATTTTTTTATATTGACGATCAACACATATACCACTTTGCACAACTACAGCTCATCGTGAGCCCACTTATCGTTGGAAAACTGACCCAAAATGTTCAACCTCCTGGTGATAGAGTCCAGCGTGGTATGCGTCAGACTGCCCTTCTTCTTCAACAGTGCCTTGAGCCTATCGCTCTCCTTGTGGACAAACTCCTCATTGCCGTTTACGATCTTGTTCAACACCTTCAGGTAGTACTTTGCGGCCCATTGGTGGCCCGAGCCGGCTGCCGACTCAAGCAGTTCGCTCAGCTCGTCAATGGCCGACTGCCTCTTTCCGCCAGACAACCCGAGCAAAGAGGAGGCGATCGGCTCGGCAACGCCGATGATACCGGCCTCTGCGGTGAGCCGGCCCTTCACGTCTCTATGCACACCCGACTTGTCGTTGACGAAGCTCACGAGACTGTCAATGTCTCTCTCTCCACCATAAACCTCGGTCTCGCCATCCTTGCCGGCGTCGATGTAGAGGATCGTTGGGAAGCTCGAGACAGAATACTTTGCCATCAGCTCGGTTGCGGAGGACTCTGTGGTGCTCACCTCTGCGATCAAAACTGTGTCGTTGTCGTACTGGAACACCTTGGCCAGCCTCTCCCATTCTGGATGAAGCTTCTTGCAGTAACCACACCAGCTGGCGGTGAAGGCGACAAACTTGGAAAGAGACTCCACCTTTGGATCGTAGAAGCTTGTGTCATCAAGCTGGACAACCGCAGAGACAGCCAACTTGGGTGACTTGCCCGTATGGCTGGCGATGAAGTTCGTCATGCTGTCGAGGTCTCTGGAGCCCTCGTAGTCAACCGGGTTGTAAGGGTCGTCGGCTTTGAAGAGTTTCATCGTGGGGAAGCCCTGGATCCCGTACCTCTTGGCGATCTTGCTGTTGATGTCTCCATCGATCTGGATGATCTGGACGTTGCTGTTGGGCGAGTTGTAGAGCCCGGCAAGCTCCTCGTACGCAGGTTGCATCCGCTTGCAGTGGGAGCACCAGTCTGCGTAGAACTTGACATACGACGTCTTGCCCGACTGCAGCACCAGCTCGTCAAAGTTCTTGTTGGTGGCCTCGATGATCTCCGCAACAATGGGGATCACCAGCAATGCCACCACAGATAGTATGTTGAACCTCATTGTTTGGTACGGAAGAAGACTCAACTACTGTGGCTATATCCTACTGTGAATAACTGGTATGGCTGACCAGGGACTAAAACTATGAATAACAATCTCCCACCAAGAGACCCATGTAAAAACTTCATCCAGTATGAACAACTATATAACGACACCACTTTCCATACCAACTCCACCTCTCTCCAACGAAGGTGACAAATCCACCATGCCGCTCCCGAGGCAATGCGACTCTTCAGCAATGCGCGTCTCTAAGCAATGCGTGTCAGTTAGGCGTGGGGGAGGGAGATGCCTCTAAGGAAGTTGAGTGGGCTACGGGTAGGTTAAGGGCATGTATTCTCCAGGAAATGTTAATACAGCACGTTTATTTTAAGTCCATTCGTGGTTTTATTCAAACAGTGAATTTAAGAGATCTCTTAACTAGAACCAATTCCCGTGGGAGCCCTCCCTCTCCGCTGCTTAGCCCATCACTGTGCGTTAAGTATAGGCGTACATCATATAAACTATGCAGGTGAGCTAAGTATGCAGGTAAAACGGTGGGACGGATTTTTCACTTGACGCACATACAAATGTAGGCTGTGGCATATGGATGGATATTTAACGAGCACCACCTCCTACGGTAACCTGGTAGGGATCTCTCCAGAAACAGACGGGAGCTGTGTGATCTCATTTGGTGACTCTGCCTGTCCTCAGTTCTATTGTCATCTGCAAAGGTGTGCCGCCGTTCGGTCTGCCCCAGGATCCCACCACCTAAAGCACCATCAAACAGGTGCTCCCAATCTCTTGACATCTCTTCTTCACCATGTCCGACATCACATACGCCATTTCCTCGGGAGCCTATTCCCATGCCCTACAGCTGCTTGCAAAGCAGATCAAAAAATACCCAAACAATTCATACTTCTACGCCCTCAAGGCTCAGGTCCTCTCCCTCTCCGGAAAGACCAACGATTCGCTCACCGAGGCAAGGACACTCGTTTCCAAAACACCCTCAGATCCAAACACCCTTCGTATTCTGAGCGATATCTTCATCTCCCAAGGTCTCTTGGAGGAGGCTTCTGAAGTGTACGAAACAGCATGCAAGAGATACCCCACCATCAACCTCATCTCCTTATGGTTCGAGAGGTGCTGCGAGAGAGGCGATATCCTGGGAATGCAGAAGGCATCGATGATGTTCAGCAAAGCCATCAACACCGATCCCAAGTCAGCCGCTTCCTCAAGGCTTTTCAAGCTGTGGAGTGCCTTGACAATGCTCATGGCGCTGAGCATACACCGTCTGAGCCCGTCACTGAAGAAGATGTTCCCACTATTGGCATTGAAGGTTGTTGAATCACAGAAACCTCTGCAGAATGCCCAGGACATGTTTGTATACGCCAAGCTCTTGGTTGCCGCGGGAAAGCATTCTCAGGCCGTGTCTGAACTTGTCGATTTCATGAAGAAGGAGCACGACCTGGAGCTCCAGTGCACTCTGTTGGATATTCTCTCCACTAACCAAGGGGACAGTTTCACTAGTGAACTGTTTGATATGTCTAAGTCGTTTCTGGTGGAAAAGAACATAGACGACTGGAACATATGGCTCAAGTTCATCGATGCCGGCAAGAAGCTTAACCAGTTGGACAATGTGCTGGATGTGATCTCCACCTACAAGATTGGCCGCAATAGCCAGTTGGCCCTTATCGAGTACTCTCTGCAGAGAGAAGACCATGAGCTAACTGCTTCGTATGTAGAGAACTACGTCACTCTTTACGGAGACAAGTTGACGTGTTTCAACGATATAAAGATCTTTCTGGTAAAAGTAGAGCTACAGGAACGATTCTCCAGGTTTCTGGATACAGAGCTGGAGCGGAGGGGAATACCTTCGCCTCAAGCTGAAGGTGTTAGCAATTCTACCACAGAGAAACAGGCGATCTTTGCAGCCAACACTTTTAAGTGGAGGCTGCTTCTAGACCCTTCTCTGCTTAAGGATGTTGAGTTCGCTCATCTGTGCGCGTCTTACTACACCCATTTCTCTTCTCTGCTCTCTCACAAGGAGAAAACGGACTACTTCCCTGGCGACGAGTTTCTGCTGATGGCGGTAGAGTGCATCTTGTCAAACACTACAAGTGAAAGAGCGGTGTTGGATATCCTCAAGTGCATTGTAATCCTCGAACGTGCTGCCTCGAGGGATGTCCATGAGTCTCACCTCCGTCTCTGGCTCATTAGACTGTATGGGCTCCTCAACTGTTTCTCCCTTTCCAAGAGGCATTACGACACACTGAGCATCAAGTTTATCCAGAACGACACCCTTTCACATAACCTCCTCACAAGGGTGGGTTCTGTCTACCCCACAGCCTCTTCTATTGGGCTGCTAGAGTCTGCTTCTCAGATATACGTGCAAGCACAGCACGAGGTTCCACAGACACTGATTGGGGCTCTCCACAATGGCGCCTTTTCGAAAGTGCAAGGCTTTGTAGACCTCCAACTGCGGTTGAATAACTCGTTGACGAGATATTTGAACGTTGTAGAGAAGATAAGAACCTCGAGATTAGTGGGTGACAAGTCAACTGAATCCTATGGAGAGCTCAAGGCTGCGTATTCTTTGATGTGCTCAGATTCTCCTGATCTAGATATTTCTATCTCAGACAACAGAGACAAGTCGAGTTTGTGGGACTGTGGAGCTGGTAATACTCTTCCAGTCGTTTCTGCCGTTGTCGAGCCAAATTTCCCCTCTGTGGAGTACTTGAGGGCCATGACACTGAAGGAGCTCGTCATAAACGAGGCCGAGTACCAGTATCATGCGAACACATTGAAGGACCTGTTAGGCTCAGAGTTGCTTTTGTCACAGCTCAACGGGGCTGAAAAGGTATGTCTTCCTCTGTTTGCAGATGTGGTGCTGGCCACGCTTGAGGGTGCTTCGAGTGAAGGTGTTTTGGGCAGAATTGCCGAGCTTCCGAAGTTTGTAAAGGAACAAGTGTTTAGTAGTAGTGATGTCGTGCTAAGGGCAGACACGAATGTGCTGTTTGTAAGCATATTTGAACTGCAGAGATCCATAATGGCATTCACTAAACACCACAACTTTTCAAAGAAATCCATGTCGTTCCTCTCAAAGGTCAGGGATGCACTGAACAAGGTGGCCACGGCCCTCAGAGACGAGGCATTGGAATTGAAGCAGAAGAGTTTCCAGAGAGCCACTGAGCTGGAAGGCTTGGTCATTGGCTATTTCGCAAAGGAGGGCAAGGCGTTTGGTATTTCCGAGGATTTCGTCGTGAGCATCACTGACGGGATAAGAGACAGCGTCTCGCAATCGTTAGGGGTTGTGAGGAAGCTATAGGTAGAAGGTAATCGAGCACATTAACTTAAACATTAGAAGCAACATTATACGTCATTTCATTAACTTTCTAGTGTCTAATTTACTTCTTCTTAGATGGTCTCTCCTTTACCGGAATGAGCCTCTCCTTAGTGCCGTACACCAGCTTGTGGGGCTTCATGTACTTGTCCAACACCTCATCGGTGATGGTGGCTCTTCTCTCCTGGAATGACTTGACGAACTCAGTGAGCACATCGATACACTTCTTCTTCATCTCGCCGGAGAGAATCTCACCCTTCCTGTAGCCGTCGTACACCTCCTTGAGGTAGGCGTCGTCATCCTTGAAGAAGGAGAGATATTGGTAAGCCACGTCCACATCAGGGTCACCACCAAGCTTTCTGTGGTCCTCCACAGATACCTGACCACCTGAGAAGGCGTACTTGTTGACCTTCTTGGTGATCATCTTAGGGGTGTCGGTCATGTAGATGGCTGTGTTCTCGTCAGAGGCAGACATTTTGGTGGTAGCACCTTGCAATGCAGGGAAGAACCTCGAGTGTATCAAGGCTGGCTTGCTGAACTTTAGCTTGTCGGCCACGTCTCTGGAGACCCTGAAGTAGGGGTCCTGGTCGATGGCACATGGAATGAGACATGGGGTCTTGGCAGGCAGGCCCAGCACGTCTGGGAAGGAAGAAGGGAAAGCCGTTGCGATCTGCACGGAGGCAAAGTGGATCTTACCGATGCAGTCGCTGTCCTGGAAGCCAAACACGGCCTTGGCGGTGGAGGTGGTGATCTGCCTAGAGGTGCGCACCACATTCTCGTAGAAGGCCCCACCCATGTACTGGAGGTCGGAGAAGATGAAGGTGTTCTCTGGGTTGAAGCCAACGGCGATGATATCACGTGCGTTGTCTCTGGCAAAACCCTTCACGTCATCAATGGTTAGTTTGGGCTTGAAGAGGAACTTTTCATCGTCTGTCAGCTCGATCACGAGGGGAACGTCAAACACGTCCTGCAGCCACTTGGTGAAGAGAAAGGGCACCATGTGACCCAGGTGCATGGACCCAGAGGAGGGGCCTCTGCCGGTGTAGAGGAAAAAGGGCTCGCCGTGCTCATACAGGTCGAGGATACGGGTGAAGTCTCTCTCGGAGAAGAAGAGGCCCTTGCGCATGAAGTGGTGGGGGGCATGGCCGGTGATTCTCTGGAACCTATCGAGGGTTTCCTGGGTGATGGCATTGGTGCCGAACTGGCGGATCAGCTTGTCGTAGTCAATGCCAACTGACTCTCCATCCACCACGGCACCTGAAACCTCCCATGGGGTCACCTTCTGCTCTGAAACATTCAGATCAGCTGTTGCTGCTGTAACCTCTTCAACGGACATCCTGACTATGTGTGCAGTGGTAGTGAGGGACTATAGAGACAGACAGAGAGAGTGTGTGTGTGATTGTGTGTGTACAATGACTTGTACGAAATCAAACAAAGACACAGCAGGAGATCTGTAGCACTAATACAAGTCACCGTATGTGGAGATTCTCTTCAATCTCCTACCTCCTCCTCCTCCTCACGGCTTTTCCCCCGTATCCTCTTCGTCTCGTCCGCATAATATTTCACCCCCTCATCTCTTCGTCCTGTTAGTGCGAGGCACAAAATTGATGGTTTAGCACAGGCACTACTTAGTCGTAAGGTGGTAGGTTCAAGAGAGGAATAGGAGGTGAGGATGTAAGTGAATATTTAAGGGTGGGAGATGTAAGTGAATATTTAAGGGTGGGAGATGTAAGTGAAGATATATGAGAAGAAGATATGGTCAGTTGATATGTTTGGGTATTGTGGAGGGTAAAAGGGGGCGGAGAGGCAATTAGCGGGTAAGAGTAGGTGGTTGTACGCCAATACTATGCATAGATGGAGAGTGTGATTTTGTAGAGAGAGGGTGGGGAGGAAGGAGTGAGATTCATCGGTAAATGGCGAGGTTTGAACTGGTGAGTAATCTTACGGCCACCTTGGAAACGTTTGGATGTCAAGGTTAAATTCCACATGTAGAGAATAGAGAGTGAGAAGGAGAGAGTAAGAGCCAGAGAGTGAGAGCCAGAGAGTGAGAGCCAGAGAGTAAGAGCCAGAGAGTAAGAGACAGAGAGTAAGAGGCAGATAGTAAGAACGCGCAGGCTAACTGTAGCTAGCTCATAGTTTGCTTGGTCATCTGGAGTTGTTTGCCTGGTTATCTCTGGAGTTGTTTGCCTGGTTATCTCTGGAGTTGTTTGCCTGGATATTTCTGGAGTTATGGCTAACCCTCCATTTGGCCGTAGTGATACATACCACTCTATATACTTGGTGATTCAAAAGATATCCGACAGCGGTTCGGCAGATACCACAGGTCAATGTGCTACCCCGGATGTCCTGGAGAAGGGTTCTATGCAGTATGTCGACACCACAGCTAGCACACATCCCACGGGTCAATGCAAACAGCATTAAAAACTTACGATAACATTCCCGATAACGGCTGATAACAACCCTGCCCCGGATTATCGGCGCTCCTGTCAACCTCATTCAGAAGCAATCTCGGCCCTCTTCCCCTTGACCGTTGCTGTAGGTACCCTCTGTTCCTATACCCGGCCACATCTCCGAGCCGACACTTAAGCCTCTACCACTAGTCTCTGCCATTAATCTCTCTCTGCCACTCTTCTCTGCAAAGAGCTCCTGCGACAAACCACCACACAAACCACTGCCAGATCTCCGAGCCCATGTCGCTCGGGTCCTCCCTTTAACCCTATCTGCCTCTCACCCTGCGCAGAAATTGCCAATCTCCTTTGAACAACCGTTTCGGCGGAGCGGGGTATTTCCCTCAAGAAACAGAACCTCTACTGCTGCCATTTGGCACGGGCCTCTTTCGCATAGGTGTTTACCCCCCATAAAAACGGTAAATCCAACAGCCCAACAATTAACGGCCTCTCGGTCCCTCTTTCTGCCTACCTACGTCCATCGCTCGCGTCGTTCCGCGTGGTCACGGCACTAGCGCCTACCTTATTTGACTTTAGACCGAAAAAGTCACCTAAGAAGTATATGCATAACGCTCCATTGAGGCATTGATGCAGTTTCATACACACACACACAGAGGGAGAGAGACTCTCTCTCACGAGACAATCTCGGTGGTGGAGTTGGAGAGGGTTCGCGGTACGATGTGGGTGGACAATTGCG
This sequence comes from Kuraishia piskuri, assembly GCA_030567595.1. NCBI lineage: Eukaryota > Fungi > Ascomycota > Pichiomycetes > Pichiales > Pichiaceae > Kuraishia > Kuraishia piskuri. The sequence continues at coordinate 186,475 of JAJLSM010000025.1, forward strand.
TTGCTACAGCCTGGGACACCTCAATTGGCAGTCAATTAATTTGAGTTCTTTTTTAAAAGCCTTCTGATATCCATATCTTGTAGTGAGTAAGAGACACCGACGCACAAACCTCCGTGTACATAGCTACATCATCAATCGTCACCAGGTCTTACCATCACCACCACGTTTTCTTCTTTTCAAGTTGGAGTAGTACTTGGTGTGTCATATTATACATACACACTTACTATTTCTTTTTGATCAGCCTAGGTGTAAACTGGATTCCACAATTTATCTCCAGTAGATTTTTCGCATAGAGCTATAAGAGGTGGGGATTGTTATCATATTCCATCGTATCCGCACACAGAAGCTCAAAACCTCCCCCACAATGACCGTCCAGTCTCATACCGTGGTGCACGAGGCCAACAACGTGATTGCACGTCCAACCCCAGATGCTTTCTACTCGAAGCAGCCCTCCAAGGGACTTGGTTCCATCGAGGAGTACCAGGCCATGTACAAGCAGTCGATCGAGGATCCAGCCGGTTTCTTTGGCCCTCTCGCCAAGGAGTTCATCCACTGGGACCGCGACTTTGCCAAGGTTTCCAACGGTACCCTCACCACGGGCGACATCGCTTGGTTCATTGGCGGTGAGCTCAATGCCGCCTACAACTGTGTTGACAGACATGCCTTTGCCAACCCAGACAAGCCAGCCATCATCTTTGAGGCTGACGACGAGACAGAGTCCAGAACCCTCACCTACGGCCAGCTCCTGAGTGAGGTGTCCAAGGTTGCCGGTGTTCTCAAGGGATGGGGCATTGGCAAGGGCGACACCGTTGCTATCTACCTCCCAATGACCCCCGAGGCCGTCATCGCCATGCTTGCCGTTGCCAGACTCGGTGCCATCCACTCTGTGATCTTTGCCGGTTTCTCCGCCGGCTCCATCAAGGACCGTATTCTCGACGCCGAGTGCAAGGCTGTCATCACCTGCGATGAGGGTAAGCGTGGTGGTCGTACCATTTCCACCAAGAAGATCGTCGACGAGGGCCTCAAGATGACTCCATGCGTGGAGAAGGTGCTCGTGTACCGTAGAACGGGCAAGTCAGAGATCCCAATGGTGGAGGGTCGTGACTTCTGGTGGCAGGAGGAGACTGAGAAATACCCCGGATACATCCCACACGTGCCAGTGAACTCCGAGGACCCTCTCTTTTTGCTCTACACATCCGGTTCCACCGGCTCCCCCAAGGGTGTTGTCCACACCACTGCAGGCTACCTCTTGGGTGCTGCCCTCACCACAAAGTACGTCTTTGACGTGCAACCAGAGGACGTTCTCTTCACCGCTGGTGATGTTGGTTGGATCACCGGACACACCTATGCTCTGTACGGTCCATTGATGCTCGGTGTGCCCTCCATCGTGTTCGAGGGAACACCAGCATACCCTGACTATGGCCGTTTCTGGAAGATCATCGAGAAGCACCGTGCTACCCACTTCTACGTCGCCCCCACCGCGCTTAGATTGCTCAAGAAGTCTGGTGAGCACGAGATCCCCAAGTACGACCTCTCTTCACTGCGTACCCTTGGCTCCGTTGGTGAGCCAATTGCTGCAGAGATCTGGGAGTGGTATGACCACCACATTGGCAAGAGCCTCTGCCACATCTCTGACACCTACTGGCAGACTGAGAGTGGTTCCCACTTGATTGCCCCACTTGCCGGTGCCATTCCAACCAAGCCAGGTGCTGCCACCGTTCCATTCTTTGGCATTGACGCCTGCATCATCGACCCTGTCACCGGTAAGGAGCTTGAGGGCAACGACATCGAGGGTGTGCTTGCCATCAAGTCCACCTGGCCATCAATGGCCAGAACCGTGTGGAAGAACCACTCCAGGTTCTTGGACACATACCTTAAGCCATACCCAGGCTACTACTTCACCGGTGACGGTGCTGGCAGAGATCACGATGGCTACTACTGGATCCGTGGCCGTGTTGACGATGTCGTCAATGTGTCTGGCCACCGTTTGTCTACCTCGGAGATCGAGAGTGCCCTGCTCGACAACCACGCTGTTGCCGAGGCTGCTGTCGTAGGTATCAACGACGAACTCACCGGACAGGCTGTCGTTGCCTTTGTTGCACTCAAGGAGGAGGCTGCTGAGGTTGACCCATTGAGAAAGGCTCTTGTTCTCCACGTGAGAGGAATCATTGGGCCATTTGCTGCTCCAAAGAGTGTCATAATCGTCGACGACTTGCCCAAGACTAGATCTGGCAAGATCATGCGTAGAGTGCTGAGAAAGATCACCTCTGGTGAGGCTGACCAGCTCGGCGACATGTCCACCTTGGCCAACCCTGCCTCTGTTGAGGGCATCATTGCCTCTGTTGACGAGCAGTTCTTTCACAAATAGAGAAAGGTGACTTTTTAGGTCTGTTGGTTGGGTGGTGGAAATGTTGGGAGTATGTCCCTCCTTAGGTATATATATAGAGCGCACGCTGTGCGAGACTGCTTGAGTATCTCTCATATATAGGATGTTCTCGGTGTCTATCATTAAATGATGTATTGTCTTTAGATATTATTACTAAGATAAAAAGCAAAACACATTTTGTATACTTAAAATACGTGTACAATCTAGAAGAGACACCCCTTATGAAGCTCCGCTACCCACCATCTCATTGTCCCATCAAACCCATAGATATAAAACATAATATGTAACCTAAAACCAAACAAACCAATATGAAAAGAATCTTGTAGAGAGATAGAGAACAGTCTCAAACAGCATCGCAGGTGGCAACTCCCAGCTCGCTGTCTGCCTGACCAAAGTACATAAACCATTTCCCCTTGAACTGCACCATACCCTCACAGAACACAACCTGGTTGACCTGGCCATTCCTTTCGTTGTTACTCTCCGGAATCAAACATGGCCTCTCCATCCTTGCAATAGGTCCTCTGCCCAGGTTATCCTTGTCGACGAGCATCTGGCCGATGGAGTACTGTCTTTTGGGGTAGTCCCCGCCTCCGGTGGTGCTCGCGTTATACACCAGGATCCACTTGCCATCCTTTGTCTCGATCGGAGGTGGGCCCGACTCCAGCAGGAAGCTCTCCCAGAAGAACTGAGGTCTTGCAAACGAGTCGTTATAGGACCTAGAGGTCCAATGGACGAGGTCGTCGCTCGTAGCGAGTTGCAATGCGGAGTCCCCCCATATCATGGAGTATTTGCCCGAGTCGGCACTTCTCTCGGTGAATATAGCACCCGACTTGGAATGGTCATACCTGATGATGGATTTTCCCTCTGCAGTGGTTTCGATGTCGAGCCAGCTGTTGAACATAGGAGGGTACTTGGTCCATTTCTTCAGGTTAGTGCTGGTGGCTATACAGAGCTTCGGGTACCGCAGGTCATACGCCGTGTAGGTGACGTAGAAAACACCATCCTTGACTATAATCCTTGGGTCCTCAACACCCCCACCTTGTTCCCATGGTTCTGTTGCGGTGATGATGGGCTTGTGGTACCTCGTGAAGTTGAACCCGTCCTCGGACCATGCAATGCCAACGGACGAGAGCTTGGCCGCATTCTGCGCACGATACAGCAGGAACACCCTCTCTCCAATGACAATTGCGGCAGCATTGTAGATGTACTTGGACTCAAACTCGTGTTTGGGCTCGGGAGTCAAAATGGGGTTTCTCTCATATTTCTTAAAGGGACCAATGGGGAACGTGGGAGGAATGTAGTCTGCCCCACGATTCTCTGCCGTCGTAACCAGCTCAGGGGTGATATCGGGGAACTCCCGCGACACCTTGGTGAAGCGCGCAGCAGGAAGAGTTTCCTTCGAGGAGGAAAATGGTAATGAGAACATGTTTCGGTACGTTTGCTTATAGCAAGTGATACTCCAAATATATCATCAGAAAAAAACCCCTCTCTTCTCATAATACCCTCATACCCCTCCTCTGCCCTGCTGTACTCGCTGCCCACTGTGCTGCCCCACAGTCATCTGCCCCACACTAACAGTTTCTCCATACTAAACTGAGTGAGCCGAAAGTGTGGGGAGAATGTGAGGAGGGGCGTGCGACACACTGTGGGCTCTACTATGGGCTCTACTATGGGCTCTACTATGGGCTGTACTATGGGCTCTACTGTGGGCTCTACAGTATATATTCAGTATATATTCAGTATGGACACAGTATGGACTCCATAGTATGTGGATTCTGTAATATGTAGGTTTCTACAGTATGGATTCTGTGACTATGTGGATTTCTACAGTATGGATTCTGTAACTATGTAGGTTTCTACAGTATGCTCCACACTATGTATGCACCACACTATGTATGCTCCACACTACGGCCCCCATTGTATGAGCGCTCCTTGGTCTCCAAGCACCACGAAAGTTTTTATTTTTAAAAACCTTATAATACAATCTCCTTCTAAGAATCACCACATATCTCTCCAAATGGTGGTGCCGGCCGCAAAAAAAAAGGTCCTGCCCGGATTCGAACTGGGGTTGTTCGGATCAAAACCGAAAGTGATAACCACTACACTACAGGACCTACTAGGGAAGAAAAACTGCAATCGCACTATATGACGCGTTTTTACCACACGCGCTCTAACGCGTGATACCTGCATGCACCAGTAACCAGAACAGACAGCGAGTGAAATATTGGACCTACAACTGTTGAGTGGTGGTTGAAATAATCCTGATCCTTCTTATTTGGTCACCTGGAAGCTGAAATATGCATTTCCCTGCAACACACATAGCCCACGGTTAGCTCGTATATGATCCACCAGAACCAGAGCCCCACATTGCTGCAACACCCACCTTATCCTCGTTGCATCACCACACATATACATGAACTCAAAACATGGATTCACATGCCCTATATGACCTCCACGACCGCGATATACGATGGCAGGAATCACTGCTAGCACCACACTCTTACGAAAAGCTGCTTGGGTACCTTGAAAGCTCCATCTTCAGCAGCCCTCCATACATCAGATATCCTTCCATATTGGTGTGTCGGCATTTGCTCACTTTGAGCACGCTGTGGCCCCAGTCTAATAAGGTGGCAGACCTTCACGAGGAGACTGATGGTCCCTATAGACCCATCCACCTCAGAGCATTGGATATGTTACTCAGCCTATGTAGTGTCGTCGAGACTCACTCCGACCATGTTGACCCTGGAATAGAGGCTCCATTTGCCTGGGATCCACGTGATTTGGATGTCCTCACAACAACTCTTATATCACTGTTGGGATTTTTCAAGGAATCGGAAGGAGTGAGACATCTCAGGCGGCGAAAGGTACCCCAAACAGCGAGTTTCGTCTCATCTAGCGATATTGCCAACTCGAGCTTTGACACCCCACAACACAATAATATCACATCCACATCCCCACAGCACACAAAACCTGTTGGTATAGAGCTTTCGCCGCTATCAAAGGAACTTAAGACCTTCTATAACAGCCTGGAGGCCCAGTTCAGCCAGGAGGAGGAGGATGTTGACTTCTCCGATCACTCATCGGCGTGGTCCGACGGTGGTGACGAGGCATTCACATCTTCTGTGACTGAAAAGTACGATCGAGGTCGAGTTGGAGGCGAACGCCTGAAACGTCGCAAAACGCCCGAAACGAATAAATCACCAACAAATGGCGGCCATCAAGGAGAAGACCATGATTACCGTCTTCTTTCGTTCAAGAGTAGTGGTGGGCCCTTTAACCCAGGCCTATCAGAAGGCATCCTTTCACATAAGCACCTCCACCTAGTGCTCAAGTCGGACCCCTGGAAGCTGTTTGATTGGGCCTTCAGATGTTGTAGTTATCCTTCTGTAGAGCAATCTTCTTCTAAATTCTCAACATATCTACTTCATCAGGCATGCTGGAACTCTTGGAAGGCGATACTCATGCTATTCGTAAAGATAATCAGAATAGACCTAAACAGGGCGTTGTATGGTGGTAAGGACACAGCAAACCACACGCTTAAAGAGACTTTGATGTACCAAATCATTAGCTGTCTGAACCATTATTCCGTTGCGGCGGCCGTTTCCGATTTCGTCGAGAAAGTGTTCGACACTTACTCCCCCTCAAACCCAGTCAGTCCCGTGTATAGCAACGAACTGAGGACCAAAAGAAGCTTTCTTCTCAATGACGAGTTAACCTGCTGGAGTAATGATGGACCCACCGTGCTGGGAGTTCCCTCCATTCCTATCCGTAGAGAGCTTCTTTTTCTTGCAGACAGGTTGCTCAGAGAGCTACATGGTGAGGCCAACGAAAAGGTCCATACGGTGCTCGTACATAAGATTGTGGATCGGTTACACCGAGTGCCATATATAGACTTTTTGAAGTTCTTCACTAACGATGTCGGAAATATCATGCAATTGAAGGAGGTTGAGTTTCAGGCCGAGATCGCACTGGGATGTCTTTGCGAGTACACCAATCAGAAAGAGGAGGTGCTGGAGGACATACAGTGGCTACGCAAAGGTGATGCCTGCGCGTTTTTGGAGTTTCAGGAAACTGCTGAAGTGAGCCTAGAGAGTATCTTAGAAGAGGAAAGAGAGAGTTCGTCCGATGGTGTGATATTTCGCAAGTATCATGACCAACAGAGGAAAGTGGTTGCCATTATCAACATCGTGATATCCATTTGGCTCAAGTTGAATGGAGCACCAGACCGCAAGACGGTGGATGTGGTATTGACATCGCTCAATACTGGTGATCTATACAGAAGCAGAAAGTTAGAGAACGTAAGACATCAGTTGGTTGGGGAAGGTGAAATATGTCCTCCATTGACCAACCTACACGAGGTATTCAAGAAACGATTGCGCGTCAAAGATGATTCAACAAATATAAATAGATAAATAACGAAATGCATATATTACACTCACTGTATAAGCCCATTCAGCCCTCCACAACACGAATATGAACCAGTTCCCTCATGGCTTTTCTTACAGCCAACACATGCCATGGCACCAACACGTTGTTGTCCTCAAAACCTTCGTGGTAGTTGACATCATCGTTGAAACCCCATACGGTGGCCAGGTTGGCGAGGTTTCGGTACTGCTTGAGGATGTTCTTCATGAGGTCGCCGTAATTCACAAAGGTGGGACAGCTCAAGAGGTTGATCTCGAAGCAGTTCTTATCGTATGTTTCTACGGCCGCACAGCCAACTCTGAACGAGTTATAGAGAAACCCGGTTTTGATGGGTATTCTATTGGGCTGGTTGGAAAGGGGGACCGGAACTTGCAGTACCATCCCGTAGGCTTCGCCTGTGATGTCAATGAGGGTATATGAGTCAGCTCCATCCGCTCCACCAGAACCCTTAGAATTACCAGGAGAACCCAACACCTCAGAAATCTCGGAGGGGGTTCCGGCAGAATACGCAACCTCTGGCGATTCTCTGAACGGAGTCATGGTGGTTGACGACCATACAGTGTCGCCTGCTCTCCCACCGGTAATAGCATCACCGGAAGAGTCACCGTATGCCCTTGAGAAGTCACGTTCTGCTGGTTCCACCACCAAGGAGGAACACACATCCACGGTCAACACCACCAAGAATAGTCCCTTGTGACGCATGCTGAGCTGTTTCCACTGGATCAGTTCATCGTCGGGGATATAGTTGTTTACACGGGTGAGTATCAAGTAGGATTTCCCACTGTGGTTTCGCATGTACTGCAATGTGGTATCCCAGATTTCAGACGAGATTTCCTTGAAACCCTTGGGAGGATCGCCCGAAGCAGAGGATCCAGGAACAGACGAGTTTGCGGTGGTGCTCCCGCTTGACCTTTGACCATCAGAGCAGTGCCAGCTCTTCACATGTGCAATTGCACCGTATTGGTCTGTCCAAGAGGCAACACACCAGTTCTTATCGATTGACCTTTCGTATGCCACATGCATGTAGAGATCATCTGATATCAAAGACTTGGCTATGGCGGTCTTGGTGAGCTTGAAATTGATCTGTGTGGGTAAGTCTCTCGCGATGGTAGTGAAGGTTTTGATAAAAGGAGGTTCAGTCACACTAGGCGGGCCGCAAGTTTTGGGGTTAACAGCAGGACAAAGAGAATACAGGTTAAGCGACAGCCTGGTGAGCACTGCCGATGACATTACGGAGTATCCACCTGCTGGGCAAAACACATCTACAGGTATTGCCTTTTCGAATACAGACACAGGTAACTGTCTGCTACTGGTTTTCTGAGAGCCCAATTGTGTGTCTCCAGCAGCAGTAGTAGTAGTGGTGGTGGTGTTGTTGTTTGCCTTTGCAGTCTTCCGCTTCTTCTTGCGGTCCTCTGTGCCAGCACCAGAATCGCTGGATGCAGAAGCGGAAGCTGAAGGAGGACTTGAAGATGTCTCTATCGTTGTGAGGTCGGTTTTGAATTTGGCAACGAGCTTCGTCATCGTCACCAATGACATCAGAGAGTTATAGGGGGTTGCAAAGAGCAACAGAACGGGCAAGGCATGGGGCGTTGTGCCGGTGGTCACCGCATTCTCTGGCGTCTTTTCTGCCTCCAGATACTCTTTGTTCATGGCAGCTGCAACGGAGGTGAGTTTTTGCTCGGCCAGTTTCCAGAACTCGCCCTCGGAGTAGCCAGGAGAGACAGGTGCTTTGGAGTCGGCATGCTCTATTTCTGGTTTCACCGACAAAATGCCCCGTTTCACAAGGTGCCCGTTAGACGGCTCTCCATCAACTGTGGATTCTGTGGTGGGAGGCTTCACGTCCGCTATACTTTGTTCTACTGCTTTCGTGATATCTACTCTATGTACACAGCCCAAACGAGCAGCTTCATAATTTTCAACCACCTCATCCAGGAAATGGCCGCTCTGGACAACCACGTGTTCGGATAACCCCTCGATAACCATGATGATCCTGAAATTCGACTGGCCAGCCAGTGGCTGGAGGCTCAGCAGCTGCCAGAACGCCAAGCTTGATATGTTTATCTTGAGATCCTGGTCAAGACGCCTGAGGTTGACCATGGACTGTGGGATACCAAATAGGTTATCGAGAGAAACGGAATCAATGATTGCATCTACGCCGTTCCGGTGGTGAGAAGAGGTTGCATGACTGCCACCACCACCACTACCACCACCACCATGGGAGCCACCATGGGAGCCACCAGAGGCGATTCCACCAGCACTGCTACCGATGGCATATGGGGTTTCCCCGGTGCCTCCTATGTTGAGGTTCATCAGAGGGCTTGTAGAGGCAAAGGAAGGGTCATCCATGGTGCTGCCGAGGGCGAGGTCGTGGTTACCACTACGATTTACATCGTCGTCATCGCTGTTATTGCCTCCCCTGGCATTTTCGTTGTATTCCCCGTCTTCTTCACCGACGCCCTCACCTTCGCGAAAGCGATGGAGCCCACGCGCAGCTCCAGAGAGACACTCATAGTACGGGCTATGACCAGTTCCACCGCTGATGCTACCCCGTGCAACAGGCGTTGAGCCTTCACCAGCACCGGTGGCCGAAACAGCAGCAATTTGCAACGTTGCCCTGCTATTATCACCGAGCAGCTCAAACAATTTGAGCTTAGTAATACCGGGGAAGATCCGCCTGAGGGTGTTTTCGAGGTGTCTTGGAATGGCAACCACTTGGGAATGCTCCTCCTCTTGCTCCTCTTCATAGGGCCGCATCACACCGTGAGAAAACATGTTCCTGGCCTCTATTTCATCTTCTACTGTTGGAGGAGATAGACTCAGGTCTCTATCTCTCCAATGAAGGGGCTCCTCCTGCCGCTTTGCGAGGGACCGTAGACCATCGAACAGAACCAGCCTGAGCAGAGAGGGCAGTATAGATTCCAGTTGGGATCTCTCCACGATCGGGTTCTCTGTGAGAAATACCGGGGGAATGGTATGAACCGGAAGAGCCCGCAGGAGGAACGGTAGCCAGTTCTGGTTTTCTGCGCCTGTGGGCAGCGGAGAAGGCATAGAGATGCCGTTGGAAGAGGTGGTGAGGGCCGACATCGGGAGTGTTGGAGTGGGACCAGCGCCACCACCACCAGAGGAGGAGACAGTGTTGGCTGTTGCTGTCATGCCAAGTGTTTCTTGGATCCCCATCAAACCACCGCCTATTCTGCTGGAGGTGGTACCGGCACCACCGTTCGATGAGTTGCTGGTGAAATGGCTATTTACATTCCCAGCATTCCCAATGCCTAGACCTACCGACAACTCTGGTGAGCCCACTTCTGACATTGCATCATCGCTTCCGTCGCCCGATGTGTCATCCTCATCACTATCGGATAGAAGATCAGGGTCAAACGGGTCAGAAGGAGCACCACCACCAAACCCCCCAGACAATGAGGTGTCGCCGTTATCTACGAATTTATGGGTACTGAACTTTCTAAAGAAGGGCGTCGAGGGGTTGTCTGCCTGCCCGTCGCTCACGTCTAACGAGGAGCGCGAGATGCTGTCGAAGAAGTACTTACCACCATTGGCATACTTGCTGTCTATATCCTTTTCAATCACAGGGTTGAAGTTGAGGGGTGCAAAGACAGACTTTTTTGGGTCTTTGGGGGTTCTGAGTTCGGTGGGTCCGCCAGCAACAGCAGGAGCAGAAACAGCAGTAGGTACACCGCCTTCTCTTCCTCCCGTGGCTGTTGAGTCGGCAGCTCCAACACCACCACCACCACCAACAGCAGAGACAGAATCAGGAGAAGGTGAAGCAAAGATAGCCAACGGAATAGGAGCAGGTGCTCCAGGATCCTCATAGAATGCACTGCTTGGGGGCTCTCCACTGCCATTATCGCCGCCGGAATGCGGCACTCCAAGCAAAATAGTGGTGTCTTCAGGGGCAGCAGAATTGGAAGGGGAAGGTTCTTTTCCCGGGGATGGTGGAGCAATGAGGAGGTGAGGGTTGGATGTGGTGTCACGCTCCTCATCGTTGAGCTTCTCACCTGATATGCTACCTGATTTCTGCTCCGTATCCTCTACAGAATCCTCACCGAAAAGATCGTCCAGGTCGTCGTCGCCAAGGCTCTCGTCTACCGAAGATACATTGGCCCGGGCAGTAACCTGTTCTCCATTATCAGTGATTGGCTCAGCCATATTGCTATCGTCACCGCCAAAGAGCTCGCCCTCCCATTCATTCGACAGTTCTACCCCCGAGTGAACTGGGTCAACTGGAGACTCCTGTTTGACAGTACCTTCTGGCTCCACAGGGTTGTCGATATCCATTTTATCCTCTGCATCTGCCTCGGCCTCCTGTTTTACCTTTGTTGATTTAGCAGCTTCCTCCATCGTTGGAGTCCCTGCTTCAGAGTGTGTCACATCATTTTCAGTATGCTCCACCTTATTGTGCTCCACCTTATTATGCTCCGCTTCATTATGTTGCATCTCCAGCTTGGCATTCAACTCTATAAACTGCTCAACCAGATCAAGAGTATGTCCGGACTCATAGACCGACGACGACGACGAATCTGTCTGGCCGGTGTACTCGCCATAATGCACAAAGCACAGCTCTGCTGGCCAGGTGATATATTTGGAGGTGGTTCCCGGTGAGCCCTCTGAATACGAGGAAATACGAGGCGTCGAGCTGTTAAGATGGTCCAGGTTGGGAAACAACTTGACCCACTTCCTGGAGGACCCACTCTTTTCACCAGCCAACGTTATTCCGCAATAGTCCTTTAGCAACGTCAGCAGCTTTTCATCGTTATTGGGAGGTGATTCACTCATTGAGTCTCGCAGGCTGTTATTCACTGCAAAATAACACCGTACACCAGAGGGGCTGAGGTATACGGCATAGCCGTCCGTGGCAGTATAAAGTCGGGAATGTGGATTGGAGCTCTCGTCCAACAGGTTGACCATTTTGATCTGAGGCGACTCGCATAGGTTGATGAGAAGCTCATTCCTCGAGCTTAACGTTGGATTGACCCGTAGCATTATATAGTGTGTGTTGGAGACATGGCTGTGGTGGTGACCGCTGGTTGGAGAAGGCGAGGGCGACGATGATGGCGACGATGCGGCCCTGAGCGAGGAGTCTATGGGTATGTCCACCAATAGATGTGTTCCAAATGGCAGGATGTGTTGTGCTTCATCTGTGTTTTTTGCTGTGAGTGTGGTGATCCTGCTGATGAACATCCTCTTTACAGCCTTGAGAAAGCTCATATACACGAGAGCAATGGGCTTGGCACCCTGGGAAGCAGACAAGTTGTTGACGGCGCCCGTTTGGAACACGTTGGAGGCGTCGAACGTGCCCATGGAGGAGAATTTCAACTTCAATGCCTCTGCCTCGATGATTTCTGCCAAGGAAGCATGCAGCTCGTCGGCACTCTTGGTATCGTCGCCTCCTGTGATGTCCACTTTGAAGCACCATATCTCCTTTGCAACCACCAGCACGAGAGTGTCTATGGTGCCCTGTTCGTGGAGTTTTCTCCTGATCACCACATCGTAGTCGAAAGTGAATGTGGCCGGGCGAGGCTGAGGTTGTGGGGTAGCTGTGCGTGGAGGTGGGGGGCCAGTAGAGCCATTTGTGTTGGTGTTAGACGACGACGATGACGAGGGAACGGGCGCGGGATTTGTTCCAGGCGTGGTGGCGGCTGCCGTCACGTCGTGGAGCTGGAAAACTATATAGTTGACCCGGTAGAGGCTGGCAAACCTGTAGAGGTTGGTGACAGAGGCACCGGACCCATTGGAGGTGGTGCTCCGCTTGGAGACGACAACCCCGGTGGAGTTGGGCGGCCCGGTGCTGAGCGTTGTTCGGAACAACGGATTAAGATCTGACGCATGAAACATTGCCAGTCATAGCGGGCTGCTAAAGAGTGTTTATCTCCTCCTCTCTTCTTCTGTTTAGATATCTATATACATATGATTATTTTGGTTCTCTCCATACATTATGTTTCTCATTATGCACTGTCGTGCATTAACTATGGAGCTTAACTATGGAGCTTAACTATGGGCCTTAACTATGGGCCTTAACAGTGGAGAAATAGTGTGGAGGGAGACAGAAGAGGGTAGGCAATTGGCGGTGGATGACGGTATAGGGTGAAAAATTGTAATTTACAGCAAAGATATGGTGGTGGAAATACATTTTTTTTATTTGTAAGTTTGGTTGCAAGGTTGTGCTGCGTATACGGTGGAGGATCTGGTGCTGGAGGGAGCGGAGTTTGCTGGAGGTTCTAGTGGAGATTCTACGAAGGGAGGAGGACTCCAGGAGCAGCACTCGAGGTTTGAGGTTTTCGATGCTATTGTTCAGGGGCTTTGTTTATAATTAACCATAGATATATATATAATTGATGAGATATGGAAGAGAATGACAGTTTTTTCAGTCCTTTGGCATGGTAGAAAGGCGACAGAGCCATGGTGTGGTAAGTGTTACCCTACCGTGTATTTTTCAATCTCGCCATGGAGAGTGAGGAACGGTATGATAAGTTTAGATAATTGGAGGTCTACTGGATAGGTAGAGGGCAAATTATTGATCAAAGGTATTGGATCATCATGGCAAGTATGTGGGATTTTACAGGCAGTGTAGTTGCGAGGCTACTTGGGTGTTGCGAGGCTGTTAGTGTGCTGTTACAGGATTGTTACAGAACTGCTACTGGCTACTACACTTCTAGTAGTTAGATTCGCTGGACTAGCTGAACTAGCTGAACTAGCTGAACTAGCTGAACTAGCCGAACTAGTTCCATCACTTGCTCTTACTAACACCTACAGAGGCTAAGAGCAGAAACATCGTCATCCAGTTGATATCGACTGCGCAGACCGGGTTCAGAAGGACGCTGCTGAGGCCGAGAACAACGGGGCCGATCGACCAGATCAGATATGACCCCATAGTGAAGAGGCATGTGTTGTTTGTGGAATCTAAGAAGAGAAAGATGGGTGAGGTGAAGAAACCTTTGGACTTTGCCAGGGGTGCTGCAAAGTATATGAAGAACTGAGCGACTTGGGATATCTGTATATAGTGAATGAAGGTCATGAACAAAAGCTATACATTGTTGTAACACTGCCAGAAACGCTGCGAGGAGTTGTACAATTACTGTCTAACTATACACTGGCCCAAAAAGTAAGCACCTAAGCGGCAGAGAGTCTTAGCTGACAGAAAGGCAACTTACCACTATGTAGAGTATGATTCCACTATTCACCATCTGCCACTGTTGCATTATCCTCATGATGTCCAGAATATGTCTACATCTATGATCATTACTATGATAATCACTTACATTGGCTCTACTAACATGTTCTAACATGTCCTAACATGTCCACTTACGTCTCCTACTAACAGAGGCACTGATAACATCTCCACTAACATACTAACCGAGGCACTGCTAACATCTCCACTAACACACTAACAGAGGCACTGCTAACATCTCCACCACTACTCTTGATACCCTACACAACACAACCTACAATCCAACCATTAAATATCATTAAATATCATTAAATATCCATCTCTAACCGTTTGGCAACGTACCGCTTTTGACCGCCCTCCGGTCTGCCATTTCTCACCGGTCGCGGAAAACTCAATACGGCAATACCAAGGACGGTGGAGTTGTGGATGATAAAGTGGGTGGAGTGGGTTGGATTGAAATATGGAGGTGGGTGGCACCAGTCCATTGCCAAGTCATCAGTGTGCATTGATATTGATCGTGTGTATTGCGTTTATACCGATTGTGTATTGATAATATACTGGAATACTGGATAAGCTCGTACCACTCAGGCGCTGGATCAGAGAGGCGTATCTCATTGGTTGGGGATACAGCATAGCATAGCACAGCCAGCAGTCCAGGTGGAACATAATCTGGTTATTTAGGTGACACATATAATCAGTTGTTGAAAATGTCGACACCCAAAGAGGAGGCGGCCGATGTATCGGCGGTGTCCAAGGTGGAATCGGCAGATATCAGCAATGGGGAAGATGTCTCTGTAGGAGAGGCCAACAGCTCAGCAGTGGAGCCCAACGGCGATGACGACATTGCCGGGGATGGAGATGATGGAGACGACGACGACGAAGACGAAGAAGAATACGACAGCGAGGACGAGGTGAGATCGCGCAAGAGACGCAGGCAGAACCAGTTTTTGGATGTGGAGGCCGAGGTGGACGAAGACGAGGAGGAAGAGGAGGACGAGGATGAGGCCGAGCTGCTCAAGCAGACATTCATCCAGGACGACCACGAGGGCGACGACGAGGAAGTGCATCCGGGCGCCAGGAACGACGACAGGCTACACCGTAAGCTGGACCAGTCACGTGAGCGTATCTCGGAGGAGGACGCCCAGGAGCTTGCGGCCGACTTCAACGCCAGGTATGGCCGGAGCGGGTCGTCACGGTTTCGTGGCACACAGTCGGCCACCGTGAGCCAGCGGTTGCTGCTGCCGAGCGTCAATGACCCCAACATCTGGGGTGTGCGGTGCAGAATAGGCAAGGAGAAAGAGGTGGTGAGGCAGGTGATGATGAAGATGGTGCACCGTCAGAAGAAGCCGCTCGAGATCTACTCATGTTTCCAAAGGGATAACTTTGTCGGCTACGTATACCTGGAGGCGCGCAAGCTGGATGCGGTGACGGATGCCCTCAGGGGGCTGCCGCACGTGTTCATGGGGATGCCCAAAGTGCTGGTGCCCATCGACGAGTACAAGGACCTGTTGCGGCCCGGGTCCCAGTCGGACGTGGAGGTCACCAGGGGTATCTACGTGAGGATCAAGACGGGCAAGTACAGGGGGGACCTCGCGGTGGTTGACGACATACTCGAGAACGACCTCGAGGTGAGGCTCAAGGTTGTTCCGCGTCTCGACTATGGCAGGAACAGCACGAGCATCAGCATCAACAGCGACGGCACAGTGGAGCAGAAAAAGAAGCGCGCCTTTGACAGCCGTGTGCGCCCTCCGCAGAGGCTCTTCTCCGAGTCGGACGCCCTCAACTTTGACCCTCAGCACCTCTCGGAGAGGGGCAGGCGTGGCCAATACCTCTACCGCAACGACGAGTACAGGGACGGGTTCCTGTACAAGGACTTCCGTCTGCAGGTGCTGCAGCTCAAAGATGTGCGTCCCACTCTGGAGGAGTTGACGCTATTCCAGAGCGGTGGCAGCACTAACGGCTCCGGCACCGGCACCGGCGCTGGTAACGACGGGCTCGACCTCACCAGCATTGGGGCTGCTCTCAAGCAGGGTGCCGCCATCACGTTTGAGGCGGGGGACCGTGTTGAGGTGACACAGGGCGAGCAGGCCAAGCTCAAGGGCCGCGTCGGCGGCGTGCACAACGGGATTGTGTCCCTTACGGTTGACGCGGAGAGCGAGTCTGCTTTGGCGGGGGCCTCAATCGAGGTTCCTGCCGGCAACCTGCGCAAGGTGTTCACGACCGGAGATCACGTGCGGGTCACAGCAGGGAGACACGAGGACGACAGCGGACTGGTGGTGAGCGTTGCTGGCGACCACGTGACGTTTGTCTCCGACAAGACGCAGGAGGATGTGACTGTGTTTGCCAACTCGTTGGTGAAGTCGTCTGACTCGGCCACCTCCACTTCCCAGGTGGGCCGGTTCGACCTCCACGACCTTGTCCAGCTCAACCTCGACACCGTTGGTGTTGTTGTGCGTGCAGAGAAGCAGCAGCTGACGATCCTGGCCACAGACGGGCGCATCGTGTCTGTTGCGCCCTCGTCGGTGTCGTCCAAGCTCGAGCTGGCCAAGCACCAGCAGATTGCCACCGACAAAAACGGGCTCGAGGTGAAGATCGGCGACACCGTGAAGGAAGTGGGTGGCGAGAGGCGCCAGGGAAACATCCTCCACATCTACAGAAACACCCTGTTCCTCAAGAGCAGGAGCATCGTGGAGCACTCGGGTGTGTTTGCGGTGGGCTCCGGCAACGTGGAGACCATCTCCACAAAGGGCACACTGTCACTGTCGGGAGGAGCAGATAGCGGCAACGGCAACGGTAACGGCGGGCTCAACCTGTCGAAGATGAACCCAAACAGAAACATGCCACCCCCACCGATCCCACAGGCGCAGGGAAGCCGTTTTGGCGGCAGAGACCCGGTCATCAACAGGCACGTGTCGATCCGCAAGGGCGGCTACAAGGGCAAGAAGGGAATCATCAAGGACACCAACGGCGACATTGCACGTGTTGAGCTACATGCCCCCAGCAAGATCGTTCCTGTGAACAAGGCTGACCTGCTGTTTGAGACAGACCCTGGCGTGTACGTTCCGTTCGAGATGGTTACAAGAGGCGGCACCAGAGGCGGCAGAGGCGGCGGGTACGCCGGGTTCAGCAGTGGAGGAGGCCGCGGTGGTGTTCCACCCCATTTGGGCAGTGGTGGTGCCGGTGGAGCTACACCTGCGTGGTCGTCTTCGCGTGGTGGTGGAGCTACTCCTGCTTGGTCATCCTCCGCGAATGGCGGTAGAACGCCTGCGTGGGGAAGCGGTGGTAAAACTCCTGCGTGGGGCAGTGGTGGTAAAACACCCGCTTGGGGCAGTGGTGGTGAGACCGCATACGGTGGTGGGGGCAGCAAGACGCCTGCTTGGGGTTCCACCGGCGGCGGCGGCAAGACTCCTGCCTGGGGTGCCGGTGATGGTGGTAAAACACCCGCGTGGGGCTCTGCGGATGGTGGGAAGACACCAGCGTGGGGCTCTGCGGATGGTGGGAAGACGCCAGCTTGGGGTAGCGCCGCCGAAGGTGGACGGTCGTCGTATGGCGGTCGGTCTGCGTGGAACCCAGACGCGTCGTCGTACTCCTCCTCCTCGGTATCGGCAGCCACTCCAGGTAAGCCATGGGACGATGGACACTCTGGGTGGGGGTCGGGTACCACGCCCGGGTTCCATGCCACCCAGACCCCTGGGGCATGGGATGCACCAACGCCTGCTAATATCGGTACTGTGACCGGTGGTGGGGCGGACGAGGACGAGGACGACTACAACCCTGAGGCGCGTACTCCATAGTGCAAGTGAGATGATATGTATTTTATAGGCAACAAAAATGAAACATAGTTAGTGATCAGCAGAGCAGAATCACCCATTTCACTAAGATTGGTTTGCTTTCTCAAAAATGAAACATAGTTAGTGATCAGCAGTGCAGAGTTACCCATTTCACTAAGATTGGTTTGCTTTCTCCCAGCATCTCCTACCACATCAATATACACTATTAACAACAATAAACCATCAAACAATAATCACCAATACTAACCATTACCAATAATCACTATAATATCGTAATATTCCACTTAATTTCTTAACTTATTTTCTCCTCGCTCCTGCACCGGGTAACCCCATCCAGACACGTCGCGTCAACCTCACCTGAGAGGTTTCGTGGATCAACGTGAATAATAACAGGTTGAGAGAAAGCAACCCCAGACACTATAGCCTTGCACCCATTGTAGTTCCAGTTGTCGTGTGTCTATTCACAGTTACTTGATTGAGGGAGAGAGAGTTCGTGGGCCGTTGTAGAGTCGCATAGATCATCTGAGTTGTTCATCTGAGTTGTTCATCTGAGTTGTTCATCTGAGTTGTTCATCTGAGCTGTTCATCTGAGTTCATCCAAGTTGTTCATCTGAGCTGTTCATTTGAGTTGTTCATTTGCGTTGTTCATCCACGTTGTTCATCTGTGTTATTCAACTGAGTTAATCACCTGAGTTCACCCAAATTGTTCTCCAAGTTGTTCACCACTGAAATAATTCGTTCCATCGCTGTTTGCATTCCACCATTGGCACCACACACCAATAAAACCCAACCATGCATTTCTCCATACTGTTCACGCTGTTCACGCTGTTGAGCTCGGCATTCGCTCTTCGCTTCGACATACCGGCCACCTCCTACACCGCTCCTCCCAAGTGCATCAGGGACTTTGTCTCTGAGGGCCAGCTCGTGGTTGTCACCATCAACACCTCGGGCCGTATTGGAGACGGCCAGCTGCTCTCGCTAAGGATCGTTGACTCCACGGGCAACGAGTACCGCAAGAAGCGCGATATTGCCGGAAACGTCAAGGTTGCCTTCACCGCGCATGCCAACGCTGCGTTTGACGTGTGCTTCGAGAACGAGCTCACCGTGAAGAACCCCCGTGCCCCCATGTTCCGTGAGGTTGATGTTGAGATCGAGGCCGGGGCTGCTGCCCGTGACTGGAACGCCGTCCAGGCTGCTGAGAAGCTCAAGCCGCTCGAGGTACAGCTCAGAAAGGTGGAGGAGATGACCGACGAGATCATCAACGAGCTCGGTTACCTCAAGGCCAGGGAGGAGAGGCTCAGAGACACTAACGAGAGCACCAACAGAAGAGTGAGGAACTTCTCCGTCGCCATCATCTTCCTGCTCATCGGCGTCGGGGTCTGGGAGATCCATTACCTGAGAAATTACTTTAGATCCAAGCATATCCTGTGAGGGTGTAGTAGTGGCTACGATGCTTCTGTTGATAGGTGGGAGTGCTCTCTTATGGGGCCATGCCACAACCACTTGTTTATGATTACAAAATATATAATATGATTTCATTGATACTGATGTAGATGTTCATTTTTCTTCTACAAAGCACTCCCCTAGGCGTCCCAGCACCATGGCAAAGTCAACGTACCCGACGTACACCTTGCTGCCCCTGGTGGCCACCGTTATCATGTCCAGGAGCAGCCGGTCATCCGACGTGTCCTGTAGGTTATCGCGTAGATGCCGCAAGTTGTCAAGGTGTATCTTTGCACCAAATACATCTGTGTTGTGTGCTGCTGCTGCTGCTGCTGCTGTTGCTGCTCCTCTCTTGCCCTCGCCCTGCGGTTCACAGTACCTAACCACCATCTTCCATGTTGAGTCGATCAGCCTCGTGTTCTCTTTGAGAATCAACAGCAGCCCACACTCGTACATCAGCATGTCAAAGTCCACCACGCTGGTGCCCTCCACGGCAAACGCCTCCGGGTTCACGTCTTGCGTAAGCCGTTTGGGCAGGTGGAGCTCTGCCCTCATGAAGCTCGTTAGGTTGGCCACCAAGAGGTCCTCTGTGTCGTTGTCCACACAGTACTGGGAGAACTTGTCTAGAATTTCATCTTCGATGTGCGGAGGAATGGGTGCCTTTCTGTTGTTGAATGGATTCTTCTCCATCAACTTTGTAGAGAAGCTGGTTTTCTTAGCCTGGGGAAGTGTTAGCGTGAATAGTGGTTACTGGCTGATCGGTGGGGTACTCACCATTATGACATCATTGCTGGATTAGTCTTGTGGAATGCCACAATGATGCTATGCTTTTATGTTTCTATGCTTTTATGGTGCTATGCTTTTATGGTGCTATGCCTCTATGCTTGATTGCGCTTCAGTATGTGCCTTAACTATGTGCATTCACTATGGCATTCACTATGGCATTCACTATGGGTATTCACTATGGACATCCAGAAAGGACATTTTTTCAACAAACACCATGGCTCGAACTCAATTCATTGTGGACTTATTCATATATATTCGTCCTCGAATATGTAATTGTCTGTCCCGTGAGTATCAGCCTTCACTGTGAATCCTTAACTATGCCGGTCTTACTATAACTGGTTAACTATGCCTATTATACCCACTACGCCCTATTCCTACTATGCCTATTATACCCACTACGCCCTATTCCTTACTATGCCTACTATTCCTTACTATTCCTTACTATTCCTTACTACGCCTACTATTCCTTACTATTCCTTACTATACCCCACTATCCCCTACTATACCCTACCACAGCTTTATTACACTCATTAGGCCCTTACTATAACTGGTTTGGCCATGCTACGCACTCATTCGTATTCACTATACCCACTATACCCAATACCTGGGCAATACCTGGGTAATACCTGGTCAATACCTGGTCAATACCTGGTCAATACCTGGTCAATACCTGGTCAACCTATAAGTGCTTAACTATGGCCCTACTTACTATGAGCCCTCCCACGGGCTCTGTTCATGCACGCTGTATGGCTGCCCGGGTGGCCGCCTCTGCTTTGAGCCGTGCACGTTATGGCCCGCGCCAGAGTTTTCGCACACTTCGCTGCGGCTTGCTGCCCCTTTACGCATGCGATATGTACGATTTTTTTTTTTCGGTGAGACGCGAAGAGGGATTGAGGCTCGAGTCTTTTTGGCCCAAGAGGTGTTGGAGGGATTTGCAATTGACTGTTTGACTGTTTGACTGTTTGACTGTTTGACTGTTTGACTTCATTGACAGGTTGTTCTGAGTGCTTGCTAGCCAGAAGTGACCAACGGCCAACCGTATTCCTGCACCACTGCTACGTGTTTGGGATCTTGACATAGATATACACATATATATAATCTGTATGAACATATAGCAGCCGGCGCTGAGGAGATTTGTACTTCACATACATAGACACACACATATACACACACACTAGACCCGAGAATGTCCAAGGAAATCGCCGAGATCGCCGTGGAGCTCAAGTCCGCTCTTCACCAGTACCCCAACTTCCCCCAGGAGGGCATTTTGTTTGAGGACTTCTTGCCCATCTTCCGTTCTCCAGACCTCTTCAACAAGCTCGTCAAGGCCTTCAAGCTCCACCTCGAACAGGCCTTCCCCAACGTGAGCATCGAGTACGTGGTGGGTCTCGAGAGCAGAGGCTTCCTGTTTGGCCCAACCTTGGCCCTGGCCCTCGACGCCGGCTTCGTCCCCATCCGCAAGAAGGGTAAGCTCCCTGGTAAGCTCTACTCTGCCACCTTCATGAAGGAGTATGGCGAGGACAGATTCGAAATGCAGATAGAGAGCATCCCAGAGGGTGCCAACGTGGTCATCGTCGACGACATCCTTGCAACTGGTGGAAGTGCCGGGGCTGCTGGTGAGCTGCTCAAGATGTGCGGCGCAAACATCCTCGAGTTTGCCTTCGTCATGGAGTTGGACTTCCTCAAGGGAAGGGAAAAGCTGCCTGCTCCAACCTTCACTCTTTTGTCTGGCCAGACAGAGGCTTTGAAATGATAACTCCGCTTCTGGTACGTGAGCGTCCGCAACTGCACATCGGTCCTGGCTCCAACACCACACGGCAAAAACGAGCCTCCACTGATGCACAACATGTAGAATTACAGCAGTCAACTTTGGCTTCATTATATTGTGTTGCGTTTGTTTTTTTCTTATTATTTCTTTCTTTGGTTTGCTTTCTCTGATTCTTTTTCCACCACAGGGAATATACATTGTGTCATATTTAATGGATCCATGCCTATTACTTGTACATTCTTAATCATATCCTTGATATCTCCATACTTAACATTTCCAACTGCCTTTGCATACTCTCTTCAACTTGATCCTTATATTATTACATCATTTATCCTCATCTAATAGTGTACAAAAGTAGCTTTTAATCACGGGGTGCTTCAGCTGGTGAAACAGCCTGTGTCAAACTGGGCATGACAGTCGCAGCTATGGTTGGCATCGAAGTTGCCGCCCCTCCTGAAGACTCCCCCAAACTTGGTGTGGAAGCCCTACTGGCATTCCTGGAAGTACTAACACTTGAAGCGCTACCTGTAAACACCTCCGGCGATGGAGTCACAGTGGCCCTCTTCGTACGAGTACGGCCCGTGGAATGCTCCTGGAAATACTGGGGCACAATGTCCTGCTGCACCTCCGACACGTAGTAGATGCCACCGTTGGAGGTCCATGAAACAGAATTCTTGCCGTAGGCATGCTCAGAAGAGGTCATCCTGTTGAGAATGCTCTCCACGTCGTTGGTGTTGATCGTGTATCCATGCGGCACGATAGGCTTCAAGGAGATCACCCTGGTGCCCACCTTGAGCCCCCTAAACAGCTCAACCACCTTCTGGTTCAGCTCGGTGTCAAACAGGTAGTTGTTCACCAGAATGATGTCTGCATCCGTAACAACTGCCGCAACACCCGTATTGTCCTCGAACGACTGCCTCAAAAAGTACCCAACGTGGCCCACCTGAAGCCCAAACATCCGACATCGGTTGTTGAACTCCTCGAGCTGGATTTCCGACAGGTATGACGCGTGCTCCATGATCTCGCACCCATAACTCTCGCACCCAAACTCGAGCGCAGCCTGCAGGACGCAGTTGCCCACCCCTGAGCCGAGATCGATGAACTTGTGGTGGGCCGAGAGACCCACCTGGTTATACACGGTGGTGAGGAAAGAGGGAAGTAGCTCTCCATACACAAAGTTGGAGAAGGCCTTGTAGTCACGCAGCTTTCGGCTGTCTGGAGAGATCGTCCTGGCATATGTCTGGTTGAGAATCTCGTGGAAAGCCGCCAACGGGAAGGAGGTGACTGTCTTCAAGTGGTTGGCTATGACGCCCTGTTCCTTGAGGCTGTCCACTAGGACGTTGAAGGCCTCAATCTGCTCCAGCACACCCTCAAACCGCTCCTCCTCAAACGCCGCGATGTACTTGCCCACTATGCACTCTGCGGGGGACTCGAGGTTCATCACCTGGCTCTTGTAAGGTTCCGGCAGATATGACGTTGCGATGAGCTCCATGCTGCGACCAATCTCGTCAAATGGGTTCAGCTCCTCGTCCTTGGGAAGACACAGCAGGTACCGCTCCCTGTAGTTGTCATATGGCATGCTGAGGTAAACCTCTGTCTCGGGGAACTGCGGGTTGGAGTAATAGCTGCCTGCAAGCGCACTATTCCTCACTAGATCGTATGCAGAAACAGTGCTTTTGGTCGTGGTTGTAGTTGACCCATTGGTTGACTCATTGGACGTGCTCTCGGTAGTCTCTAAAAACATCTTCCGATTTGAAATATCGACCGACTCGCCAACTCCCAAAAACCAGTGGAACACCTGTTGCATCTGCTGCAACTGCTGCTCCTCCTCCTCTTCTTGGGCCACCTTGAGCTCCCTCTCGGCATACTCCTTCTCCAGCTGCTTCACCTCGTTCAGAATTGCCTCCTTCTCGGCCCTGGTTGATTTCTTCGACACCTTTCTGCTCTTTGCGGCCAGCAACGCCTTCTTGGCCTTGGCAGCTGCTTCGTGCGATTCCTTCTTCAGCCGCTGGTGCTCTTCCCTCTCACGCTTCATCTTCTCCTTGGACGTGAGCCTTCTGCGCACACGCTTGGGCTCGTCCGACTCCATGTAGAGCGGGTCTGGTTTGGTGGCCGGCTTGACCGTGCGCAGAAAGTTGTCCGTGTCGCCCATCGAGTGCAGCCCGGTGAACCACCACGCACCCTCAAGAAGCGAAGAAAGGTTATCTCTGGTGGATGTGCGTGGTTTCTTTGGCTTTGGCTTCTCTGTGCCATCACCAGAGGATGCTATCGATGGCACCTTCCGCTTGGTCTTGCCCATTTTGGACTTCTTGGGTGCTCCCTCCAAAGATGGCTTGCGTGGACGTTTGGGGGCTGTTGAGGCAGGTGCCGCAGGGATCGAGGCCCGCAGCTTCTCCTTGGACTCGGAAAACTTCAGCGAGGACGACCGTTCACGTGAGGTTGGCCTACTGAATGACGTCATGTACCAGTCGGCATCGGCGGTCAACGCTGCCAGCATCTTGTTCTTCCTTGAGGTATTTGTCTTTGATACACTGTGCTCAGCACTGAGGTTGTTGGGCCCCTCATTCTCTGTGCTCTGTTCCGCTGTCTGTGTACTCAGCTCAACCTTCTGGATGTTTTCACCAACTGACTCCAATTTTGTCTCACCATGCTTTGTGACCCCATTCGCTTCAGCAGCGACTGCCTCCACGGGCTGCGAACGCGTAGCCGGAGGAGTATATCCATGGCTAAGAGCAGGAGTGTCCGTGCTTATTGCTATCCCTTCTTGGCTAGTTGGAGGAGTGTATCCCGGGGTCGTTGGGGTGTCTGGAGTGACCGGGGTGGCCAACGTAGAGTGTGTGTGCCTAGTATGGCTGAGCAGAGGCGTGCCATTCAAACTGCCATCCTCCATTTTGCTCGAGAAGGCTTTGCTCTCCACGGCCGAACTTTCCAAATTCTGCCTCAACTCGGTATTCTGTGTACCTGCTTCCCCTTGGCCTGCAATGGAAGACGGCACTGCCTCACTCACACCTCTCCATACTCCAATATCGCGTTCTTCGACTTTATGCATTTGGGTAATGCGGAGATGTAGATGTAAAGTGCAGTAGAGCAGAAGCTACTGATGAAATATAAGCTACTGATGAAATATATGCCCCAAAAGTAACACTGAGGCTTCTTGACGCAATATGGAACCTGCCAAAAAGATAATCTGACCGAAACAGCCAACACCGATGGTCTTTGATGGGATTCTCTCACTTGAAGACTCACTTCACTGCAAGCACTGGGCTTCACGCACTGAAAAATTCACTCACACCCACTCAAATCCACTCAAATGTGCTGAAACTTCACCAAATGAGCGTCCACACACACTTGAATCCTCAACACACACTCTCGACAGACTGTTGCTCGGCAATGGCAAAGCTGATCCCTCGTAATATATGGACACTATTTCACCTTTCTTCATACTGTCCACTTACATAGGCGTCCCCACTATATGTTAGAGAGACGCGTCGAGGCCGGGTAATTGCACCGTGAGAACTTATTATATATGATATATTATGTTTATACCATAATATATTATTATATGTCACTCTATATTAATGTATACTATTGTGTATCATTGTATCATACTTCCGTTCCATCACATATCATTGTATCATACTGTATCATGCTAGATGATCCAATAAGCTAGTCATACATCTATGTGAGTACATAACGTTCCAACGGTATGGCTGCTTATATCGCACAGTTTACTTCTCTAATCCACTTCTTTCTACTATATGTTCAACGCCTTGAGTCTCTCTGTGTAGGCTGCTCATTACAACTGTCCCCCATCTATGCGCTTTTATCCACAATGTTCCAGTCGATTGGTCCCCCTGGTCCATACTTGTCTGCCAGCCATTGATTGCACCGTATAAAGTGCTTACAGTCAAAAAACCCTCTCGCTGCACTCAGCGGACTGGGATGAACGCTCTTCAAGAAGAGATGGCAGTTGGGCCTCAGCTTCACTTTCCCAATCGTCTTCTGAGCCGGCGACCCCCAAGCAAGGATGGCGATACCCGTGTTGTTGTCCTCGTGGTGCTTGACCACAGCCGCAATCACAGCCGTGGTGAACTGCTCCCACCCCCTGTTGGAATGGGAGTTGGCATTATGGGCCCTCACCGAGAGACAAGTGTTGAGCAACAGCACGCCCTGCGACGCCCACTTGGTGAGGTCGGCAGTCTTGGGCACCTCAAACTCTGGATAGTCCAGCTTTATGCACTTGTAGATGTTTCTCAATGATGGCGGGATGCTGGTATTCTTGTCCTTGACACTGAACGCCAGCCCGTGCGCCTGGTTGTAGTTGTGGTAGGGATCCTGCCCGAGCACCAGAACCTTAACAGACTCGATGGGGGAGAGTCTCGACCACGAATAAATATCCTCTCTTGGCGGGAAAACGGTCACCCCACGCTTGTACTCGGCCGCCAGAAAGGATTTCAGAGTGAGAAAGTACGGCTTGGTGAGCTCCCGGTGCAGTACAGCGAGCCACGAGATGTCCATGGTGTCGATCTCCAGCTGGAGCAGCTCACGCTGGGACGGCGACAGCGACGCCACCCACTGGTCTTTGTCGAACGTGGTGTGTGCTTGTTGTTTCTTCATCAGTACCGGGATGTTTTCCTTTTCCTCTGCGAGGTCACCCACAATCGATTCTGCGGTGATCTTCTGTGAGATCACCTTCTCTTCCAATGTCTCTTTGATCGAGCCTTCGGTTTTGGCAGGTGCAGACGAAGGTGCGACCTTTGACATACTGGTTGTTGTTGTTGTTCTCTTTGCAAAAAAGTCGGTGATCTGGGTTCTCTTCACCTTCTTGGTCGGTGCCTGGTCCGTCGACGTGACCCCACTGCTCCGCTTAGCAGTGTACGACATTATGCAGCGACGCGTTATATATGGAAATGAAGACCCAACAACGGTGGGATGCGCAAAACGTGAAGTGAAAAATCGCACTTGGCTGAGTCCGACACACAATCTGAGACTCATAAAACTGAGTTCAAACACAATGATAGCCTGCCTCACGAAAAAACCCAAAAAAATATAGAAATCTCTCCATATCCTTTGGCATACGCCGCGTCTTCCCCACATATATTTTATGGTGTTTAGGTTGGCGCACTACCATAGAATGGAGTCGTCTACACTATGGGTGTGGGGGGGTCCTTCAATATAGTATGTGGTACTATGCTGTTACTTAAGACTAGTGCTTCTACCACTTGACAATTGTTCAGCAAGGTGGAGTAGATTGAGCTCGTTGCCTTGGCACCATTAAGAGAGCATCACTCATTACCATAAGGTGTACTGTTAAGCTCCATAGTTAAGCTCCATAGTTAAGCTCCATAGTTAAGCTCCATAGTTAAGCTCCATAGTTAAGCTCCATAGTTAAGCTCCATAGTTAAGCTCCATAGTTAAGCCCCATAGTTAAGCGTACACGCATTTGCCATACATTAATTTCCCCAGCTTTAAGGCGATGTGATTGATGTTTATATGAAAAGCGCAACATTAATTGAGGAACTGTATATAGCGAGAAGCACTCAAGTGATTAGATAACTGTGCGGGTATAGCTAATTGTGCCTTTTGTGTGTTTTTTCTTTTTTTTGAATGTACTGTGTTTCTCATCACCACTGACTCTATAGTGTTGCCATTCCTGTGAGAGCAGTCGGTCATACAGCTATATCAGAGAGACACAGTGGGTATAGTTTAGACACTCCACATCCGCATATATGTGTATACCATAGTCATTATCCATATATACCATAGTTGCGTTTGCTTTTTACATCGCACACCACCCATACACACATATACACTCCATGATTTATGCCACCTAAGTGGAACGACCTGGATCTCAAACAGCTTTGTCACACAATCACCTCGATGGGCAAAGAAACAACTGGCAGAGGACGACCTCAGGGCACAGCTTCAACTGAAGGTCTGGGCATCAGGACCAACAACAGCTCGGTGGAGAGCAGAGCTAGCATTGACACCGAGAGAAGCGGGACAACAGATAGCGGCGCGTTTGGCGCTGCAAAGACCCAGTCCAAACCTGGCAGGAGCAGCAGCTGGGCATTTTGGCCAGGCACCCCATCGATAGGAACGCATAATAACGGAATCCATTCTTCACTGACCAATGATAACGGTGATGGTATTGTAGGTGAAGCCCGGGAAGCCCGAGGGGAAGCCCGAGGGGAAGCCCGTCCGGCCCCTGATCACGCCGCTAGTGGGGCCACTGGCGGAGCAGCCGAGGACAACCCTGTGCAAAAGAACAGTCCTCTTGTTTCCAATGGCGTTTCCTCCGAAGGCGTTGAGCCCCCCGGCTGGCTGTGGAGACGGCTACCGTCCACCACCAGCACTGAGTCGCTGCGTAATTTGCTGATAAGGGACTCTTTGAACAGTGGAGGCAACACGGTCAATGGTGTGCCGAAAGAGGGTGGGGTTAATAGTAGTGGCAGCACTGCACTGGGCAAAGATAGAGAGGCTCCTGCCGTGGCCAAGACGGCTAGGAGCGGGTCGTGGTCGTTCTGGCCAGGTGCCAAGTCGCCCGTTGCCAATGACCAGTTGAGCCCTAGGCAGAAGTCCAACCAGGTGTTCTCGGATGCGCTCCTGTCTGATACTACCAAGGTGGGGCTGAAAGACAATGCAGATGACTCCTCACTGAAGAGCGTGAATACTGGCAAGGCAGTGGTGGTGGATGGTGTGAGTAGTACGGATAAAAGAAGTGTAGACGGTAGCAGTAGCGGCGGTGGTGCTTCTTTAAAGCCCAATACCGTGAAACCACTTTCGTCTGACCGCATTCCCAACAAGGTTGTGCCGGCGTTCGAGGATTGTCTTCCCCTGCAAACGACAGCCGCAAGCGTTTATTCCAACATCCAGCGGGTCTCGCACCGGCTCGGCATACCCATTGCGGAGCCCAAACACCTGTATAGAACCAGTAAGCCGAGTAGTTTCAAGCGGGTCCTCATTATCGGAGTGCATGGGTTCTTCCCCAATAAGATGTTGCGTCCTTTGATTGGAGAGCCCACGGGCACGAGCATCAAGTTCGCCAACGAGGCAGAGAAGGCGGTGTTGCAGTGGGCATGCGACAACGGCATGGACGTTGCAATCCAGAAGATTGCACTTGAAAAAGAGGGGAAAGTGTTTGACCGGGTGGAGTTTTTCTTCGACGTTATGCGCAAGTGGCAGAGCGAGGTGAGACAGGCCGATTTCATATTTATAGCAGCTCATTCCCAGGGCACCCCTGTGAGTGTGCTGTTGGTTGCCAAGCTCCTCGAATACGGTATTCTCGACGAGACCAAGAAAATTGGCATCCTCGCCATGGCTGGGATCAACAACGGGCCCTACTACGGGATCGACCAGCGGTTTTATGTGCGGGCGTATTCGACGATCGAGAACGAATCGATGCTGGAGCTGTTTGAGTTCCAGAATACGGAGTCGGTGTTGTCGACCAAATACCTGGAGAGTCTGAGGCTCATCATTGATGCCAACGTGAAGCTGACGTTTGTGGGCTCTATCGACGACCAGCTGGTGCCACTGTACAGTGCGATGGCGTCGCATGTGGTGCATCCCAATATCTACAGGGCGACGTATATAGATGGCACCAGCAACACACCAGACTTTGTGTGCCGTATCGTCAGTCTATCCTGCTGGCTAAAGAACCTTGGGTTTTCGGACCACGGTGTCATCAAGGAGATCTCCGGGTCGTTGGCTGGCCCACTGACTGGAGGAGGGCACTCACGGATCTACAACGACCTCAACGTTTATCTGTTGGCGTTGAACTTTTTCCTATCGACGTCGGATGTCCCTTCGAGTCCAGTGAGGCTCAAGCGGTTTGACATTAAGACCCTTGGGATCAACCCCTTCCATCTGCCTTGGTGTATGCGGGGGCTTATCTTTGAAGCTTCCAAGAACATCCCAGATGGGAGACATCAGGTGGAGCTGATGTTTGAGGAGTTTGAGGCGTGGAACCCGGAGAGCAAGGTGTTGAAGGACATGAAGTATAGGTTGAATGCCATTAAGGCCAAGTTGTAGTTTAGGGAAGAGAAGATGATTCATTCTGCACGATATTTATGACTATTATTATCATTAACCAGGAGGATGCCATTTGTCACATAACTACTTCCACGAATCAGAGCATACGACCTCTACTGAACTAGAGATTCTGCATATTCATATATACTCTATGATATTGGTAGCCTCAGCAAGGAGTGGTTTCTGTTGCTCACCAAAGAGCTGTTCCATCCCAATAACGGCTTCTTCATATATGATGCGGAATCCATTTCACAGTTCTCCAAGGGCAGTGAAATGTACTGTCTGGTGGGCGTTGTATTGGGTTTGGTCATCTACAACTCCACTAATTTGGACGTGCGGTTGCCGTTGGCATTATATAAGAAGCTTCGCAACGAACCATTGTACATCTACGATTTCTGTGAGCTTCACCCAAGCACAGGGAATGGTCTACAGAAGTTGCTGAGGATGCATTCTGACGATGACTTCGACTCCCTTGAGGTATATTAAGAGGTTTCATATACGGGCCTCTTTGGCAAAGAGGTAACAGAAGGTTGATTCCAGGAGGGTCTGGTGTGAAGGTTACAACAGATCGAACTACGTGGAGAAATGCCTCTCCTTCTTTCTGAACGAGGCTATAGCGTCTGCGTTTGACTCTTTCTACCTCGGATGCCAGAACGTGATTGGAGGCGATGACAATGATGGTAGGAAAGTGGACGTGATATACTCCAGAGTGCTGGAAGTCGCATGAGGTTGCTCTGAGTTGCCGGAGTACTTTGACGAACTATCGTACAGGGGGCAAAAGCGTCTGCTATCGTTCCGGCAGTGATATGTTACCGGCAACAGGTATTCAGTCGATGCACCTTAAGATCAAAGGGGGACCCAAGAAGGTTTCCCATTGCTCACACGTGCTTTTAGGAGCCGTATATATATGACTATGGCACCAAAGGGGATATGGTGAGGAAACTGGAGTATGCGGTGAATGAGAGTGAAGGGTCTGGTATCAGGCGAGATGGGTACGAGAGTCACATCAGCAACAGAAACAGAAGAATAAGCACTATGGTGGGTTACGAGATTTCAGAAAAATATGGGAAAGGAACCTAGAAAACAGCAAGCTATATAATGAAAGGCATACACTCGGTGCATTCTAGAATTCTATACATTACCATAAACTAATGTAAGAGATAGCACCAAATGCTGCCGCTAAGGTTCCTCTTCAGGCACATCAACCAAAAGAACTACCAACACTGTCTCTCAGAATAAAACTACCGTATGTTGCTGCTGCAGTGCCATGTAATACGAGCAGCTACAGTAAATACGGTGATGGGGGTAAACCAACCAGGCACCTTAATATGTTCCACTGCTACAAAGAGCAAGTTGCAAGCAAGGAAGTGCTCCCCTGGCACACACTCTATTCAAATACACCTTGCGTGAATACCATGGGCATCACCAGATCTACAACCACAACCCAATTATCCTGACACAACACGTCACCTCAACACCAGTACCCAGACACACACACACACATACCCACACACACAGTGACCTGCACCCGCAGTGAGCTACAGACCCAAACCACCACAAAGCCCAAGCCAACCACCTAAAAGCGCACACACCCACACCAGGACCCACCCACACCAGGACCCACACACCCACTGACCCACACACCCACTGACCCACACACACCAGGGACCCACACACACCAGGGACCCAC